>JACRUU010000007.1:7368170-7388170 GCA_030449085.1 Kryptopterus vitreolus
TAATGCAAACATCCATCAATGATAATCAGACACGAGAGCAGATATTTCTGTGGCTGTCCATGAGACGACTTCATATTGAGGTGACGTGGAGGAAGTGGACCGAAACTTGTGTTGACGACAGAACCTCCCTCTCTCTCTCTCTCTCTCTCTCCACTGCCAGACACTTTACGGAAACATACCCAGAATATTCTAGACTTAATGAAAAATCAACGTTACTTTACGCCGTTACTCACGTCTTAACGCACTCTGACAGGAATTTACTTCAGTCTGAGTCTGAGTGACAAGTTTACATTAAATATTAAATAAACATTCACATCCGCACTTATTGGTAAGCTGCAATGATTTGCAAACTATTCTGCTGTCATAACAAAGGTTTTATCTTGCAAGATGTTTTTTTTTTTAGTGTACAGCACAGTACATAACTCTTCTCACGGCTAACATTTTCTAAAGTGCTCCTTGTGGGGTTTCATATCAGGGATGATATCTCCTCAGATCAAACTAGCTTCCATGGTGCCAAAAATGAAGAAAACTAATCACAGTTCCTCCTAAGAAGTAAAAATGATAAAAAAAAATAAATAAAACTTTCCATTTTAAATGCCATATTTCTCCAAAGATTAAACACACAAATAAAAAAAGAATTATGGATATGTCATAATAAGGAAATTAGTGTAGACTCTTTCTCTTTCGCCATGTGTGTGTGGTGTGTATGTGTAATACATTTGGCCCTACGAAATAAATAGGCCTGAGTATTACTAAACATAATTAAACAACATTCTCACCGCATTTCTGACCAGTTCTAGTGTTAGTTCTCTATTCAGGCTTTAGATTTTCATTCTCCTGCATTGTGTTTTGGACTTGTTGTTCAGTCAAAAGGACACGGATCAAATCCCCCCCCCCCCCTTCCTTTCTGTAGGTGTGTCTCTGAGCTGTGACTCCCAGAGTCATTCTTGTTCGGTTTCTCCAATACGGATCATGGAATATCAGTCACCCAGACACGTACAGGACTATCATGCCTGTAGCTGAAGAACTTAAATAGCCTGGGAGGAGAGCCTCCTGTGTTATAGAATAATAATAATAATAATAATAATAAATAATAGCCTTTATTTGTCACATATACATTACAGCACAGTGAAATTCTTTTCTTCGCATATCCCAGCTTGATGTTGGTAGCTAGGGAAACGGCGCCCCAGGAGCACAGAGGGTTAAGGGTCTTGCTCAAGGGCCCAAGGGCGGCAGCTTGGCCATACCAGGGCTCAAACCCGGATCTTCCAATCAGCAGCCCAGCGCCATAGACTACTAAGCTAATCCCTCCCTAAAGCTGCTAGACCAGTATACTTTTCTACCCTTATAGAAAAATAACAAACATCATCCTAGATTTTTATTCAGTACCGTAGCTAAACTGACCCGGAATAAAAGCACCACCCTGACATGCACACCAACAGTAAGTAGTGATGATTTTATGAACTTTTTCAATATAAAAACAGACAGACTATTAATATTGATCCAAATAATTTGATCAAGAACCCTGTAGATATCACTATAATTATATCAGACCATCAGTTACATAGTTTTATTTCTATCCCGCCTGAGAGAAATCTCCCAGGGTGGGTGTTTGAGATGTATTGTTTGGGTGGACCAGTACCTGTTGGCTTCTTAGGTCCGAGAGGAAATGCTTCAGAGCTGAAAGCACAGGGAACATCTCCAGGCAATTCATGTACTATTAGAGATGGGGTCATTCCAAAACACCTCACCACCCAACCCTTTGTTAGTGTTAATCGATGGCAAGGAGTCCTCAACACGAAGGCCATGTGACCTTGATCATGGTTTGCCCCTGAGGGAAAACCCCTTGGTCCTGAGCCACCACATTGTTAATATCAACCAATCCAGGTCCAAAATTATGGCCTGCCCGGCCAGCAAAGGCCTACCAGAAGGAGACAGACTCGTTCCGGGCAAATTTTCTCCATAACTCCTGGCAATGCAAAAGGGGGGTAAAGCACATAGGCAAAACTTCGGCCTTCACCATGGCGTCCCATCTGATAGAAGCTGGATGAGTGAGGGAAAACCAGAAGGGATAGTGTGAATGTCTTGAGTCATAAACTGTTCCACCACTTCTGGGTGTAGTCCCTATCCATGGGCCTTTGGCTCTTGCCTCGACAACGCATTGGCTGCCTGGTTTAAGTTCCTCCTGGATGTACGCTGCCCTTACGGAGAGCAGCTCCAACTGGAAGATCTGCCGTGCCATCTTGTACATGAGTCAAGACCACAGACCCCACTGTTGGTTGACGTAAGACAACACGGATGTATTGCCTGGGTGGACCAGTACCTGTTGGCTTCTTAGGTCAGAGAGGAAATGCTTCAGAGCTGAAAGCACTGCGAGCATCTCCTGGCAATTGATGTGCTATGAGAGATGGGGTCCTTCCCAAACACCTCACCCCAACCCTTTGTTAGTGTTACGCAATGGCAAGGAGTCCCCAAAATGGGGCCATGTGACAGGAACCCAGGATAACTCCACATGTCTAAGGGTTGGCCATGTGACCTTGATTGTGATTTGCCCCAGAGGGAAAACCACCACTGTAGGGGTCTTCCCTGTTTTTGAAGCTGCTTTACAGTGATTGACTGTCCCTCTCTTACTCTCCTGACTTCTGTGGGATTGACTCGATCCAAGCATATGCTATATGCACATTGCTAAAACCAACCAATTGTTGGTATAATTCAGTATGCAAATGCCCTGGAGTCTCAGAAAAGTCAGTGCGGCATTCATGCACTTTGTGAAAGTATGGAGAGTGTCCAAGGCCAATTCATACTCAGATGAATCTTTTAGCCTCTTTCTAAAGTGCACAGAACACATGAGACATGTGTGGTTGATGTTTCTAGGCTGCTAGATAGTACCTTAAGGGAATGGAACGGTGCTGGAACGCTGTCCTGTAGCTGCTCTAGGGGGGTGTGGTGGCATTTTCTACTACTACTAATAATAATAATAATATCCTTTATTGGTTTCTTCGCATATCCCAGCTTGATGTTGGTAGCTGGGGTCAGAGCGCAGGGTCAGAGCAGAGAGGCGCCCCTGGAGCACAGAGGGTTAACGGTCTTGCTCAAGGTCCCAAGGGCGGCAGCTTGGCCATACCGGGGCTCGAACCCGGATCTTCCGATCAGCAGCCCAGCGCCTTAGACCACTGAGCTACCCCCTCCACTACACGAATGTTGATTAGTGTATTAAAAACTTGGATAGTATTAATTGAATCGTGCAATTATCATTCATTCATTCATCTTCTACCGCTTTATCCGATCTTCCCTCGGATCACAGGGATCCTGTGCCTATCTCAGGCGTCTATGGGCATTAAGGCAGGATACACCCTGGATGGAATGCCAACCCATCGCAGGACACACACACACACACTCACAATCACACACACATTCATACACTAGGGCCAATTTTTCCAAGGTGCCAATAAACCTACCGTGCATGTTTTTGGACCGGGAGGAAGGGAACTTGGAGGAAACCGGAGAGAACCCGGAGAAAAACCCCTGAGGCACGGGGAGAACATGCAAACTCCACACACACATGGCCGAGCCGGGAATCGAACCCGGATCCTGGAGGTGTGAGGCGAACGTGCTAACCACTAAGCCACCGTGCCCCCTTGAATCGTGCAATTAATCAAGATGAAATATTTTAAACAATTGACATCCATTATTATAACGCATGGCCTGTAAGGACTTCTGTATATATGTGTAGGAAGCGCAAAGTCATTATTTGCATGCTGTTCTTCAGTGTAGACATCAACAGAGCACTGAAGACAATATTATAACGAGATTGGCGCAAAATTTCCAGACTGTACACACACAATAGATCATATGTAAAGAGAAGCTGAGAAACGTTGAGAGAACCACAGCACAAATCTCTTTATCGCTAACTTGCTGTAATTGAGCAGGGAGTGGCAGAAAATTGTTTCCTCTCCAGGACACGGATTTTGCAGACTTTTTTTAGTCCATATGTACGTCATGACATTAAAGACGCTCTGTCGGAGCGGTGTGTATTTTTGAAACTCGTGCCTTTATTTTTACCACTCGAGTTAGTTACAGAAATGTGACGCACATGAGACTTTTGCAAACACACTTTTGGAACGATTTAAAAGTCCAAATACGTACTAAGAGCGTGTGGGAAGTGTTCTAAACAGTCCTAATTTCCACTGGTGGAGAGTAACAAATAAATAGAATTATGTTTGTTATTATATTATTATTATTATATTATAAAGGGGCACGGTGGTTTAGTGGTTAGCATATTCGCCTCACACCGTCCAGGGTCCGGGTTCGATTCCCGGCTCGGCCATGTGTGTGTGGAGTTTGCATGTTCTCCCCGTGCCTCAGGGGGTTTTTCTCCGGGTTCGCCGGTTTCCACCCCGGTCCAAAAACATGCACGGTAGGTTGATTGGCACCTTGGAAAATTGTCCCTAGTGTATGAATGTGTGTGTAAACGTGAGTCCTGCAATGGGTTGGCGTTCCATCCAGGGTGTATCCTGCCTTAATGCCCATAGACACCTGAGATAGGCACAGACTCCCCGTGACCCGAGGGATGATCGGATAAAGCGGTAGAAGATGAATGAATGAAGTGGTCAAACATGCAGAAAGGCACCAATCAGAGTAGTGTGTGCTTTGTATTAAACGTGTTTGCATTTGCGCTTTAGTAGATAACATACAGTTCAGTTCAACAGCAAGCAGGAACATTGTGAGAGGAATAACGGATGGTAAAAGCTCCTTGACTTGAACTCGCCACAACACCCGTGGTGTAATTAGCATTAAAAAACAGTTTTGGACTCATTCATTCATTCATCCATCTTCTACCGCTTTATCCGATCTTCCCTCGGGTCACGGGGAGTCTGTGTCTATCTCAGGCGTCTATGGGCATTAAGGCAGGATACACCCTGGATGGAATGCCAACCCATCCAGGATACACACACACACACACACACATTCATACACTAGGGACAATTTTTCAAGGTGCCAATCAACCTACCGTGCATGTTTTTGGACCGGGAGGAAACCGGAGAACCCGGAGAAAAAGGGAAAACGAAAAAAAACCCCTGAGGCACGGGGAGAACATGCAAACTCCACACACACATGGCCGAGACGGGAATCGAACCCGGACCCTGGCGGTGTGAGGCGAACGTGCTAACCACTAAACCACCGTGCCCCCAGTTTTGGACACATGATAATTGTAATCAATAACAATGAGTGTTTGAGTCGTTAATATCGTTTTGTTAATAGATTGTTGTGTTACGAGTAACATTGAGTTGATTCATAAATTATAATCCATTGGTTTGATGGTAAATCCTTTTGCATTTTAACTCAAGTGGAAGTTTAAAGCACTGTTACCAGAGTGTGATTATTTCAGAGTGTATCTTCACTGTAACTCAACTGCCTGGTTTATGTACGTTGTCCACCACTAATTTTCCACCACCTGAATATAAACTGACATTAAACTGAAAATATTGCTTCGTTCTTGGCAAAGGTATTTGAATGTTTGGAACAGCTTGATGTTCTTTATCAGTGTGAAATGTTTCACCACCAAATATTTAAAGAAAGTAAGCAGACAAGTCGAGAAGAAAGGCAAAGTGATTACACAAATACTAAATCATTCAGTGTGCTAACAGCATCTTTTTTTTATCTTTGCTGGTATTTGAAATGATTTTAGGGGAGCGTTTTTGTAAAAGCCATTCTACACTAGCTGTTGCACTCGGGCCTGACAATACTGTACACATTCATCACACCAGAGTATTTTGAGAATACGAGTAATGGGAATTTAAGTGAAAAAATACAAAGAGATGAAATAAAGATGCTGATATTTGAACGGTAAACTCATCAGCTTTCTTAAATTATAGTACTTTGGTTTCTTAGGTACAATTGAAGGTAAATCCTTGTTTTTGCAAAGCTATTCATTGTAACCAGGAAGCACCGGGCACCTAATACAAGGACATTAGATGCTCTCTTATCTGCACAATATTGCATAATATCATTCATTCATTCATCTTCTACCGCTATATCCGATCTTCCCCCGGGTCACGGGGAGCCTGTGCCTATCTCAGGCGTCTATGGGCATTAAGGCAGGATACACCCTGGACGGAATGCCAACCCATCGCAGGGCACACACACTCACATTCACACACACATTCATACACTAGGGACAATTTTCCAAGGTGCCAATCAACCTACCGTGCATGTTTTTGGACCGGGAGGAAACCGGAGAACCCGGAGAAAAACCCCCTGAGGCACGGGGAGAACATGCAAACTCCACACACACCGATGGGAGAAGGGAATCGAACCCGAACGTGCTAACCACTAAACCACCGTGCCCCTATATTGCATAATATAATATATATAATTGTAATCAATATATATGTGTATGTGTGTGTGTGTGTGTGTGTGTGTGTGTGTGTGTGTGTGTGTGTGTGTGTGTGATATATATATATATATATCTCATCTCGGCCATGTTCTCCCCGTGCCTCAGGGGTTTTTTCTCCGGGTTCTCCGGTTTCCCCCCGGTCCAAAAACATGCACGGTAGGTTGATTGGCACCTTGGAAAAATTGTCCCTAGTGTATGAATGTGTGTGTGAATGTGTGTGTGTGTCCTGGGTTGGCATTCCATCCAGGGTTTATCCTGCCTTAATGCCCATAGACGCCTGAGATAGGCACAGGCTCCCCGTGACCCGAGGGAAGATCGGATCGATATAGCGGTAGAGATCGAGATGATAATATATTATATATATATATATAGATATATATATATATATATATATATATATATATATATATATATATATATATATAAATCTGTAATATATGTATATGTGTGTGTGTGTGTGTGTGTGTATATATATATATATATATATATATATATATATATATATATATATATATATATAGATATATATATATATATATATATATAGATAGAGTGTGAGATATGTATATAATATATATTTATATATATATATATATATATAGAGAGAGAGAGAGAGGTGTTTATTTTTATGTTTTTTAATTAAGATTTAGTTTTTTTTTTTATTCTATTTTCATTCCATTATTTCCATAAATGCTGCACTATTTCTCTATTTTTTCTTTATGTTTACATGCTGGACAGTGTTGAGAAGCATTTCCCTGCATGTCGTACTATGTATGTGAATCTGGCAAATAAAATTTTTATTTGAGCTTTATTCTGAATACAAAATTACTCTCTGAATTATATACGGACACGCTGATTTATTTAGGTTCAATTTGAAATCTAAATAGTTAAATTGGGTGTTTCAAAGCCAGCATATCACTCCCATCTTTTAATCCAGCATTCTTTTTGTTTGAATTACGGCTGTCTTCTACTCCTGTTTCTCCACACGTGGCCCAAAAGCAGGCATGAAATCCCGGATTAAAGCGAGCACAGCCATCGAAGTGTCACAGGATCCCACCGAAAGCGTCTAACGCTTACAAAAATTGCCCTGCATGTTGTAAATCCACTGCAATGTGTACGGATGGATTTATTCGCGAAATGAGAGAGGAAAAACAGCTGTAGACGTTTGAAACGCTAGGCATGACCTCTGGCAATGTTTCTCAGGAGTAACCAAGGCTACCGACAACAGTTAAGGAGGAGAAGAAGCGAAAATAATATGCTGCCATAGATGGAGATTTTAGTGACACTTTACATTCCTGGGGCTTCAGAGACGAGCAATAATGTCAGCAGTGGATCTCTTCCAGCATTCTGCAAATTTTCTGCAAACAAATGTCACTTAAGCCAGCACAATATTTCTAATGCAACATTTAACTATGTACATGCTTCCTATTGGATAAGGAGATAAGAGTGTGAACTTTTTCTTACTTTAATCTGAGTGGATCTGTGGCTCAGCGCTTTATCTTTCCCTTTTCACCGCCACTTTTGAGTCCTGGAGTATGACCTTTAACCCGATCTGCTCCAGGGGCGTCATATCTATGTCTTGATAAGTTTTATGGATTTTCCGCTACATATAAATTCTTCGCAATAGTTGAGTCTCTAAATCATATCTTTTCTCTCCAGTAGTTTATTCTTAATTTAGAGTTTGTTCCCGGGGCCAGAGAATTCTACCAGTTTTCTAACCAGTTCTGAATCCATGGGTTTGGGCCCCTGTAGCCAAAAATACATAGGAATTAAGCTGTTGCTTTAACCAATCAGATTTGGAGTTGGCGGTACATTTAGCCCGTATAAAATAAACATTTACGTGTTTGAGTGAAGTGCACTAGTCAAGAAAAAACTCGGATGTTGCTACAGATGTTGCACTTGCTTTAGTAAAGACATTCATTCACACTGTATGAGATTGTTTCTCTATCAAACTGATGTTTTTTAGAGATGTGGTGTCATAATGGCAATTGAAAATCGATTCTGGAATCAGATGCTTAACACCTTGTTGCCTGAATTTATTTACAGTCGTATATAAAAACATTTGTGTGTTTTTGATTTCAAGCAGATACTGTTATACTACTAATTGCACAATTACGTGTCAAATATGCATCACCTGGCATGTGTTCGGGATGGAAGCAGTTTAATTCTATTTGGTGACAATAGTCTACAAGGGGTTAAGATTAAGAAGTGGATACTTGTTATAAAATGAACACTTCAATTCCTGGAGGATTTTTTTTCTCCCCATTTTGCCAGTAGCTTCCACGCTCCCATTCTTCCAGGACCTTCCACGCTCCCATTCTTCCAGGACCTTCCATGCTTCCATTCTGCCAGGACCTTCCACGCTTCCATTCTGCCACGACCTTCCATGCTTCCATTCTGCCAGGACCTTCCACGCTTCCATTCTGCCAGCTTCCATTCTCTTCCACCTTCCACGCTTCCACGCTTCCATTCTGCCATTCTTCCAGGACCTTCCACGCTTCCATTCTGCCACGACCTTCCATGCTTCCATTCTGCCAGGACCTTCCATGCTTCCATTCTCCCACGACCTTCCACGCTTCCATTCTGGCAGGACCTTTCATGCTCCCATTCTTCCAGGACCTTCCATCCTTCCATTCTCCCACGACCTTCCACGCTTCCATTCTCCCACGACCTTCCACGCTTCCATTCTGGCAGGACCTTTCATGCTCTTATTCTTCCAGGACCTTCCATCCTTCCATTCTGCCAGGACCTTCCATGCTTCCATTCTGCCAGGACCTTCCATCCTTCCATTCTGCCAGGACCTTCCATGCTTCCATTCTAACAGGACATTTCCAGCTTCCTTTCTGCCAGGACATTTCCAGCTTCCTTTCTGCCAGGACCTTCCACGCTTCCATTCTGCCAGGACCTTTCACACTTTCATTCTCCCACGACCTTGCACGCTTTCATTCTGCCAGAAACTTTAATGCTTCCATTCTCCCATGACCTTCTGTGATTCCATTCTGCCAGGACCTTTCTGCACGTCCAATCTGCCAGGACCTTATGTGGTAAACAGTTTACAAGATGTACTGTGCGAAGCGCCATTAAAAAAGTGTGGCCGCACTTTCGAAATCGATAAAGTACCGAACCATAGTTCCGGTAGAACACCACTGAAGGTCTAGGTATGAAATATACGGCCAGTCGCTGGTTAGATAAGTATTTACAATATGTCTGCTGTGTGCATGTAGCACCTGGGGTTTTATTTAAGCTAATGTGTTATAAAGATATACAGCCATTAAAATGCCAAACTGTTGTTGTTGTTTTTTTAATTATAGATTAAGTGGACAGCAGGTAATAGCTAGAGCTGTAAAGATAAGGACTGTGGATTTCACTGCCACTGTGAAGTGAAGCAGCTGATTATGGGCTGGTCTCTAACTGTAATGTGCGGTTTGGTAGCACTATATACAGTGCCATTACAGACTAAAGAGAGGCTACGAGAACACACAGGTGCTTTATTCTGCAATAATCAGCACTTTTAACAGCCAAATCCCTCCCCAGTGTTTACTTCACTCTCGCTAAACGGAATACGTCTCTCTGGGACATTTTCGGGAACATCATGTTGAAGGACTGTGTTAAAATGAAAGGGCCTTTAGAGAGCGCTTGTTTTCTCAAAAAAGAAAAAGTGAAAGTTTGTAGAGAAAGCAAAGCGAGGAAGTACTCCGTGTTCCGAAGTAAAGACAGCAGCTGTGCTTCTGAAACACAAATAAATAAAAGGATGTTTGGTAACACTTTTTATAAGGGACATTTTCATAAATCCTCAGCGACCAGGTATACCTTTATGGCCATTAATTAAGGATAACATTATGACCGCCAGTCTAATACTCTGTTGATCTCCTTTTGCTGACAAAGCAGTCCTGGCCCCACAAACATTAAGCCCATGTAGACGAGTGTCGCAAAATCACATCAAACTGCTTCCCATCAACCTGGAACATACATGATTGAATGTATGTATTCTTCCGATGCCTGGTGATGCATATTTAACACGTACCTCAGATCATATTGGAGGCACTAATTGTGCAATTAATATTATCTATTTGAAAGAAAAACACACAATTAAAGCTCGGACCATGTTGGACTGGACCATATAAACCAGGTTTCGCTCCTCACCGCCATCACCACTGTTCCTTCCGTGGAGCACTCTTATGAGCACACACCTCATAAGAACCGCGCTTTTGGAGATGCTCCTACCCAGTCGTCTAGACGTCATAATTGGCTCAAAGGCTTACACTTGGCCATTTTTCCTGCTTTGAACACTTTGAAGACAGAATATTCTCTCTGCCTAATAATATCCCACCCACTAACAGGTGCCATGATGATATCCTTGTTGTTATAATGTCCTAATGTATGTAAAAAAAATTTAATAAAAAAATACGTATACACAAAAGCATGTCAATGACAAACTTTGTCATTAATATTAATGGCTTATACCCCAAAGGTGCATCCTGGTCATATATCTTGGCTACAGGTGTGTAATGATAAAAAATATATATCTATATATTTTTACCTATATCACATATATCATTCGTTTAAGGCGCTGGGCTGGTGATCGGAAGATCCAGGTTCGAGCCCCGGTATGGCCAAGCTGCTTGCCCTTGGGTCTTTGAGCAAGACCCTTAACCCAATGTGCTCCAGGGGGCGCCGTATCATGTCTGACCCTGCGCTCAACAACAACAATCTGGGATATGCGAAGAAAGAATTTCAGTGTTGTAATGTATATGTGACAAATAAAGACTATCCTCCTTCTTCTTCTATCTCTGTACCATATTATACCGTAGTTGATATTAAAAATAAAATAAAATAAACTAATCTGACCAGATCAGGCGGTTACTAAAGATGCTTTACGTTTGTGTAGCCATCAAGCTTCATATCGGTCTAGTTTCTCACATCCACATAGTGTAAAGTAAAATCCCACCCACTTTTTTGCACTAGTGATCTAGTGATGGAATTCACCACTGACGTCTTGGTGACAGAAGAAAAAAAAAAGTAGCCTGTTTATATTTTTGTAAATAAAAAGTAGGTGTTTATATTTTGCTCCAGTTCCAAGTAAAACTATTCAGAAAACGCAAAAAGGAACCAAAAGTCTTCTTTCGTCACTGTTTAACGAAAGACATTTTTAACGTCTCTCAAATAAATAGAGATACCGTTTATCTCTCTACAGTAAAATAATAAATATGAAATAATACACAAATATGCCTTAAATTCTTCCTCCATTTCATTTTCAGTGGGGGCGACTGTAGCTTCAAATCTACAGCATGCAAACTCCTTTTAACCAATCAGATTTCGATTGGATAGGATAACATCAGTATTTGCATGTCTTTGATTGGCTGGTCGGAGAACGCACTAGTCAGTTATAATATAGATTCCTTATAACCCTCGCGCGCTCTTTGTTTGAACTTGTGATTCCGTGACCTTTCTTCGCGAGCTTTGCCGTCACGTCTGTGGGTTTGCAGTTCAAAAGCTAACCATAATGAAACGCTGCCTTGCGGTTCCTTTGAACGTCTCTGAAATGTCCGCGAGTGCACCAGCACACATCGCGTTTTTGGTGTCTACCCACTACAATCGCTTAAATGAATCCAACTCAATGATTGTCTTCTAGCATGACATCATTTCTTGTTCTGTCGAACTGTATATATATATATATATATATATATATATATATATATATATATATATATATATATATATATATATTATATATATTATTTATTTTTTCCCTACAGTGACCCTGAAGCGATGCATAATACACGCTTTTTACCTTAAAAGTTGATTCTTGGAAAGAGATGCATTTTAATCGTACATTTTTGTCCCTTTTGAAGTATATTTATATAACGCATTATTGTTTCACATATTCGGATCACCGTATTATTATCCACAATGATAATACGAGTGAATGGTGTACAAACCGGATTCCAAAAAAGTTGGGACACTATACAAATCGTGAATAAAAACTGAATGCAATGATGTGTAGGTGCCAACTTCTAATATTTTATTCAGAATAGAACATAACACACGAAACAAAAGTTTAAACTGAGAAAATGTACCATTTTAAGGGAAAAATATGTTGATTCAGAATTTCATGGTGTCAACAAATCCCAAAAAAGTTGGGACAAGTAGCAGTAAGAGGCTGGAAAAAGTAAATTTAAGCATAACGAGGAGCTGGAAGACCAATTAACACAAATTAGGTCAATTGGCAACATGATTGGGTATAAAAAGAGCTTCTCAGAGTGGCAGTGTCTCTCAGAAGCCAAGATGGGTAGAGGATCACCAATTCCCACAATGTTGCGCAGAAAGATAGTGGAGCAATATCAGAAAGGTGTTACCCAGCGAAAAATTGCAAAGACTTTGCATCTATCATCATCAACTGTGCATAACATCATCCAAAGATTCAGAGAATCTGGAACAATCTCTGTGAGAAAGGGTCAAGGCCGTAAAACCATACTGGATGCCCGTGATCTCCGGGCCCTTAAACGACACTGCACCACAAACAGGAATGCTACTGTAAAGGAAATCACAGAATGGGCTCAGGAATACTTCCAGAAACCATTGTCAGTGAACACAATCCACCGTGCCATCCGCCGTTGCCAGCTGAAACTCTACAGTGCAAAGAAGAAGCCATTTCTAAGCAAGATCCACAAGCTCAGGCGTTTACACTGGGCCAGGGATCATTTAAAATGGAGTGTGGCGAAATGGAAGACTGTTCTGTGGTCAGACGAGTCACGATTCGAAGTTCTTTTTGGAAATCTGGGACGCCATGTCATCCGGACCAAAGAGGACAAGGACAACCCAAGTTGTTATCAACGCTCGGTTCAGAAGCCTGCATCTCTGATGGTATGGGGTTGCATGAGTGCGTGTGGCATGGGCAGCTTGCATGTCTGGAAAGGCACCATCAATGCAGAAAAATATATTCAGAGCAGATGTTGTTCTAGAACAACATATGCTCCCATCCAGACGTCATCTTTTTCAGGGAAGACCCTGCATTTTCCAACAAGATAATGCCAGACCACATTCTGCATCAATCACAGCATCATGGCTGCGTAGGAGAAGGATCCGGGTACTGAAATGGCCAGTCTGCAGTCCAGATCTTTCACCTATAGAGAACATTTGGCGCATCATAAAGAGGAAGGTGCGACAAAGAAGGCCCAAGACGATTGAACAGTTAGAGGCCTGTATTAGACAAGAATGGGAGAGCATTCCTATTTCTAAACTGGAGAAACTGGTCTCCTCTGTCCCCAGACGTCTGTTGAGTGTTGTAAAAAGAAGGGGAGATGCCACACAGTGGTGAAAATGTCCTTGTCCCAACTTTTTTGGGATTTGTTGACACCATGAAATTCTGAATCAACATATTTTTCCCTTAAAATGGTACATTTTCTCAGTTTAAACTTTTGTTTCGTGTGTTATGTTCTATTCTGAATAAAATATTAGAAGTTGGCACCTACACATCATTGCATTCAGTTTTTATTCACGATTTGTATAGTGTCCCAACTTTTTTGGAATCCGGTTTGTACAAGGCGGCATACAGGGCCTCAAGGATTCCAGTTCAAGCTAATAAGTCAACATTTTGACTCTGTTAATATTACACTATTTCGATTATTTGCGCTAAAATATGAACCAATTCATCGTCCTCCATTCGAGCTGGTTTGTTCTCATGAAATTGCATCATGACACAGATGACGCCCATTTCAACTCTCACAATCATCACATACAACCGTGTACGTACAATCAAACCGCTACAAAGACGCTACGGCTAATTCTGGAAGCTTTGCCATTCTTATTAGGACGAATTTAATACATATACATGTATTACTTCATTTCTTTTATTTAACTGTAGTCTCTAAAACAGTATCTCTCTCTTCCTCTCTCTCTCTCTCTCTGCCTCGCTATTTATTTGACAGATTTGAGAGAGAGACGTTAAAAACATCTTTTGTAACGAAAGAAGTAACGAAAGAGGACTTTTGGTTCCTTTTTGCTTTTTCTGAATAGCTTTACTTGGAAGTGGGGCAAAATATAAACACATCGTTCTGTACGTTATAGTACTGCGTTCTATCATTTTCTTTTCTGTCTTTCTTAATAGAATACATTTACAGCATGACGCCCGTATCCAGAGCGATGTACAAAAGGGCTTTAAGTCTCCATATAAGAATAAATGAACTCTGTATAATCAATTACGAACTAAAGATACAAACAACCTTAAACTCAGTCCAGGGTTCTTTTTTTCTTTCTTTTTTTTGATGCCAAGACAACAGATGATTCTTGCATCTGTTATATATATATGTTATATATATGTGTGTGTATATATATATATATATATGTGTGTGTATGTATGTGTGTGTGTATATATATGTGTGTATATATGTATATATATGTATATATATATATTTTACATTTGCTATTATTACGTATCCAAAAATGACAAGAAAAAATGTTTCGATGGTTCACTTCCCCTCTTTTGTAGCTCTTGTGTGTCTTAACTCCTTCCTGTGGATGTTAATGGCAGCACGCAATAAATGTATTTATGGTCTCAGCTCTGACCAACCGGATGACACGATGGTTTTCACAGAATTTCATTAGCAAGCGATCAAGAAACCGATAACCGTTAAGAAGAATTACAAAGTCAGGCTCGTTCTCACATGAAATTCTATTGTACACAAAGAAAAAAGGTGTGAAAGTCGCATTTTGTAGTGTAATACCTTCTGTGTAATACCGAGAAAAAAAAACCCTGCAGGTCAAACTGGGTTCAATTCTTTTTACTGTGTTGTTTTGTTTTTTTTTTCACTGAAAGCCAGGACATTATCAGTATGGAAACTGTAAGATAAGAATAAAGAGTTTCATCTGCACTGTAATCATCAGAGCAGACAGATAAAAAAAAAACAGAAACACAGACGCATGAATTAATGCTGTCAAACGTTTTCTTGAGGAGTTTTTCAAATGCATTCCTGCTACGTTGATTTAATAGCATTTAGAGCATTTTTATGGCTGTGTTTAAAAAAAGAAACTGGTTCTGCTTTTGCCCTCAGTAAACATTTCGTTCACAGTCTTTTTTTTTTTTTTTACTGAATACATTTTTCGTTAATTTTATTTGCAAATCCAAAGTCTGTGAAGATAATAAGCACCCTGTTGCAAATGTCTCGCATGCATATGAAATGTGGGCGTCGTTTATTTTGTTCTCCGGCGGATAATGCATGTGTGCTTTAGTCATTATCTGATCCACATTCGTTTATTCTGCTTAACATGCTGCGGTAGTGTAAAAAAAAAAAAAAAAAAAAACAAAGTAATTGTTACATTTGCTGGTAATAATTCTGACACGGAGGCTCCAAGGCACAACCTTCAATCTAGCAGGACCTGCGGAGCAATAATGCAAATTCTGCTGTTTAAAGGTCCTTTATTTAAAAAAAAAAAAAAGAAAAAAAAAAGCACCGGCTTAATTAGCATCATTAGTCTTGTAGTTGCATTGGGTGCATGTAAGACAGACCCGGACTTGTTTATAGTCTGAACTGACCACAGAGCTGGAGTAAAGATCAGCTCTGCAGAGTCGCGCACACTCAGACCTCAGTGGAAACTCTTACACTCGCAGGCCGATTGTGTCACTGAGCAAACTGCCATCTGCAGCTGTGTTAACCCACTACACAGTGAGATGCCACTCAGAATAGACTGCAGGACAAAGACCACAAGGTCTCAGAGCTGTTTCAGACAGGCCTAATGACTTCAGGGTGTGTTATTAATGCCACATTTTTTAAAAAAATTGCCTCCGTTGGCCAAAAAAGGGCATCGAGACAATTTATCTCAATGATCGTGGATAACACGTGAGCTTTCATAAAGTGGCTTAGATTCAAGCGTTAGAATTTCTGGGAAATATAAGTACATTAGACATCAAGTTATTTATAAACGTTGTAAACGTTTACAAACGTTTTGTTCCGACTACACCGTAATGAACGAGTTGTGTGTATTTCTTTTTCCTGTCTTGAAATTAGATTAGATTCAACTATATTGTTATTGTGTATATATGTGTACACAATGGGGGTGTGTATATAATATATATATATATATATATATATATATATATATATATATATATGTGTGTGTGTGTGTGTGTGTGTGTG
The DNA here is from genome assembly GCA_030449085.1 of Kryptopterus vitreolus. NCBI lineage: Eukaryota > Metazoa > Chordata > Actinopteri > Siluriformes > Siluridae > Kryptopterus > Kryptopterus vitreolus. Next base: position 7,384,701 of record JACRUU010000007.1, read on the forward strand.
TGGTGTTGTGTGTGTGTGTGTGTGTGTGTATATATATATATATAATATATATATATATATATCAATCACTATTTTCAATAGGGTCAAAAAATATGTCCATTATAAGACCACATATATATATATATATATATGATATATATATATATATATATATATATATATATATATATATATATATTATAGTACTGTTTGAATATTAATTCCCTTTAGCAAGTTCAATTTATCCTTTAGATACTAATGAAAACCAACATGTAATATATGGGAATATATAGAATGACCAACATGTGTATTCGAGCAATACTAAAGTGATCTTCCTTCTCTGGAACAGTTTGTTCTTGGCATTATATACTCAGGCGGCATCCTTAGATACTATGGTAATATATGGGTGTGTATTCGAGCAGATCTGATTAGATCCTTATAATGGTGTTTTGTATTTGTCATAGAATGCCTATGCAACTTTATGATATTATAATATTATGACCGGTGACGTGAATAACACTAATTATCTACTCGTCATGGCACCTGATAGTGGCTGGGATATATTTTGGATTTACTATTATATTACTTTTTCAACCGGGGTCGTATTTGGATTAAAACATATATGTAAAACCCAAATTTAATGGGTTATAAATGCTGGCTTAGACTTCCTGTACGTTAAAGCCAATTGCATATCTTCTGGTCACACAAGTTTACGTATAGGAGCATTCATATGAATATCTGTATATACACACGGATTAAAAAGAATAAAAAGGGAAAAAAGATATTTTATGGTAATACTGACTGATAAGTAACGGTCAAGTACAAAGCTCCGGCATCGAAAAAGGAAATGGAATAATCACACCATTTGAAACGAATGTCTAATACAAAAAGGTTGTGTGCGTTTGCCTTCCTCATTTCAGTAGAGGAAGTGCTTAGACAGAGGCAGCGTTCTCACTTTTAGACTCAAGTCCAAAACAGCGAAGTGCCAGTGCGTGACTGCAGTGTCGATGTAGCCGGTCTCGCTGCACAACAGACACACAGCAGTTAGCCTTCCTCTGCTGTTAAACAAACCATGACTCTAACGGGAATGCATGCACATCAGTTTGAGATCTGAAATTAAGGTGAGTTTTTTTATTTTATTTTTTTTTTTACATTTTACAAGCCAAGATTGGGTGTAAATTTATCAAATGTTAACAGCTTATAATAAAAAATATATAAAGCATTCATATAAATATGTCCCATGTTTGCATTGATGGTCCTCTGGCCTGCAAGCCTACTTTCACTCTCAGCCCTTTTGTGGAACTTCTGTACCTCTTACCTCTATCTGTCTTTACTGAAAAACACATCATTTGTATTTTTGCATATACAAACACCTGCGTCTGTCAAAGGAGTTTCCCCCCCTTCGCTGCATTCTAGTAAACAGCATTCGAGTAATCGTTCATCGTTCACATATTGTGTTTGGAACTTGTTTGTCCAGTGGAACATTTTGATAGGGTTTCTGCTAGGCTCCCCACAACTTCCCCATCCTGCTGAGTGTGTCTTGCAGGAGATAACTCTTCAGCCACTTTGAGGAAGTTGTGAAATTGAAAGCGCAGCAATAACAGCTGCATCATTTTAACACTGCTCTTCTAACGCAATTAAAAAAAAAACCAGTATGATAACTCTGTGTGCCAATGACAGTTTTCCCATTGCCATCATGGGAAATGTTCTGAAAGTCCAAGTACCTGAGAATCGCATTGAGACGAACCACACCGACGCCTCGCTGAAAGGTAGGGTTTCTTCTGGGTTTTTATTTTTTATATTTCGATCAGATAACTCTGATTGTGGAACTCGGATTTTCTCACGGTCAGACTGAGCTGATGATTGTGTATCAGAATTCATTTTTAATGAGTAATCATAGTAAACACGTACTATAGTTATATCCATGACCCTCTGTATGGATGGTGTTCAGGCAATATATATATATATATATATATATATATATATATATATATATATATATATATATATATATATATATATATATATATATATATATTAATATATACATTCATCTTCTACCATTATATCCGATCTTCCCTCGGGTCACGGGGAGTCTGTGCCTATCTCAGGCGTCTATGGGCATTAAGGCAGGATACACCCTGGATGGAATGCCAACCCATCACACACACACACACACACACACACACACACACACACTCACATTCACACACACATTCATACACTAGGGACAATTTTACAAAGGTGCCAATCAACCTACCGTGCATGTTTTTTGGACTGGGAGGAAACCGGAGAAAAAAAAACCCTGAGGCACGGGGAGAACATGCAAACTTCCACACACACATGGTCCGAGACGGGAATTGAACCCGGACCCTGGTGGTGTGAGGCGAACGTGCTAACCACTAAGCCACCGTGCCCCTATATAATATATATATATATATATATATATATATATATATATATATATATATATATATATATATATATATATATATATATATATATATATATCCCTTTTAATATGTTCATATGGCATTGTTGAATGTTTTATGTATATAGCTGTATAGTAATAATATTTCACTGCACAAAGTATTATAATTATTGTTGTTGGATATACAAAAATTATTTGTTTAAAGTGAAAAAATGTCATATCACAGGGTCTTTACAATTCTATAGGTTTAAGAAAATAACAGAAAAAATCAATTGACGAGAATTTGTTTGTCGACCTTATTTTTTTTAAATATCAGCGGCTCCACCAGACCTGTTACTTAATCCTATATGCGAAGTGTACGCTTGGGAGTGTGTTGTTATAACGACATCATGGTGCTATGTGGTCTATATATATATATATATATATATATATATATATATATATATATATATATATATATATATATATATATATATATATATATAATAGTGTGTGTGTGTGTGTGTATATGTATGTATATATATATAATGTATGTGTGTGCAACAGAAGATGAAAGTTTGGTGGTCATTTCTGACTACCCATGCCGAGACCTCGGTGAGCCGATCTTTAGAACTGGCGAGAAACTGAAGCTTCTGTCTCAGTGAGCACCTTTTTGATTCCATCTCATTCAAATTTCAATTCATTTCGCTGGAATTCAAAATGTCTTCTCGCATTACTAGTTTCATCGAGACCGAACTAGTTTGCTCTGCTGATATGTCACACGCAGGGAAGCTTGCTGGCGGAGAGTTCGCTCGTTGCAAACCGGAACTGAGAACTACATCCCGAATAATCATGTGGCAAAAGTCTATCATGGGTGTGTATACAAATGATTCATAAGTCACAAGAGTCACCACAGTCCACAAATGTTTCTGTTATGTAAAAGAAAAAGGAACATGTACGCTTTATGCATGCTGGTGAATGTTACCTTTGCGTTAATAGTGATTTTGATGTTTGTTAAGATGGCTGTTTGAAGGAGTGGGGAGGCAAAAAGCGGAGGAGCTGCTACAATTACCCGGCAACA
>JACRUU010000007.1:7390670-7465670 GCA_030449085.1 Kryptopterus vitreolus
AACTGGTAATAACTCGTGTCCTGTATTTTAAGCAATCCATAAAATGCTGTGGAAAAAAAAGACAGACAGACAGGCAGGCAGGCAGGCAGATGACGCATTACATGTCCATAAAACGCATTTCACTGTAAGAAACAACAAAAAAAGGAAGTAATGTCTGTAAATGTTTCTGTGCCCTTACCACAGTATTCAGTATACTTCAAATAAAGCTGTACTACTGTGTGTGTGTGTGTGTGTGTGTGTGTGTGTGTGTGTGTGTGGTAGTGTTACAGACGAACACTTTGCGTCTCGTGTGAATAACAGACATGTGTGTTTCCTCCAGACTCTTCCGATGGTATCTGCTGCATTCTCTCAGCTCCATGTCTGGCTCTAAAGAGCACCGCCCCGAGCTCGGTCACGACAGCACCTCCTGTGGTGATGCGCCGCAACTTCACCTGGAGAAAAGTGAACAGGTGGGTGACGGACCACCGGCTTATTTCAACACCAATCTTTATTGAATGCACTTAACAGTATTCCCCAGGTGAATCTTGCATTCAAGAGACGTTCTCAGGGTCTTTTCTTCATGCCGTTACGTTGAATATTTCCTCCCGGCTGTTGTGATCTGTTTTCCATTTAGCACATGCGTTTACAGCATTCAGCAGATGCCCTTATACAGAGTGATGTACAGAAAGTGCTTCGAGTCTGATTGATTACAAACTTAAGCAACCTTGTGGAAAAAAGGTGCTAGGGTTCAGTATTTCTGGAACTCTGCTGTTCGGTCATCCAGGGGAAGTTCATTCCACCACCTCGGTGCCAGAACAGAGAAGAGCCTCTTACCTCTTACCCTGAGAGAAGGTGGAATCAATTGCCCAGTGCTAGAAGGTCTCAGGCAGCGAGGTGTGATACAGGGGGAGGTCTGTGCGGTCCATTTTTGGCTTTGTAGGCTACAGGAAGCCAGCGGTGCAGGCGCAGCAGTGGGGTGGTGTTGTGGGCAGGTTCAAGACAAGTCACACAGCTGCATTTTGTATCATTTGCAGTGGACGAATAGCGTTCTGAGGTAGGAAGCAGCGTCTGAGCAGCCTGTGTGGATAGAAATGGTCGATTCCTTGTGATGTAGAGAAGATATGGACAACAGCGAGTCACGTGAGAAAAGAAAGGCATGGTTGATTACATGGTTCGGTTTTCTTTTGGTTGAGTTTGTGTTGGTGAGCGCTCATCCATGAGGCTGTATCTGATAGGTACTTATAGCAAGTAGCACCAATTATAAGGATTTTAGTGCATTTGGGGTCCAAATATGCCCCGTTTCTATCCAGAAATAGCAAGTTTGTATAATATATAAGGGAAAAGGGGGTAATTCTTGGTCTAGAACAGGGGTCGGGGAAGCCACACCTGAGGTGTGTTCGAGGGCCGAAAGAACATGAACCTGAACTTTAACTTGTGTTGGATATTAATTTTATCATTAATGGTATCGTTTTGATGATGCTACCAAAAGAATAAGGGGGGAGGGGTTATATGGGTTCAAGCTCTCCATGCGACTCACTGTATTTTTCCATCCTTGTTCTTACGCTCCGACAATGTCAGCCGTGCGCTTATACTTTATTCTGGTACGGCAAAGAAGCTTTAAACCCGGTTCGGCGGGCCCGGGTGAGGCCCCGGGGCTGTTGTTTGCCCACCCCTGGTCTAGAACATGGTTTAAATATTATATTAAGACTTTGTATTGTATACTCTTTATTTACATTTACATAAACCATTATCCTAAACGACAAAGCATCTATGTGTATAAGGGCCTTGATGAGGGACTTGATGAGGGCCACCGAATCATATGATCTACCAGAGCTTTCATAAACCAGAATAGCCTTTATTTGTCATTACAGCACAGTGAAATTCTTTCTGAGCATATCCCATCTTGTTCAGAGCGCAGGCTGAGCCATGATACGGCGCCCCCTGGAGCACAGAGGGTTAAGGGCCTTGATCAAGGACTCAAAGGCGATACCGGGGGCTTGAACGCCCGACCTTCCGATCAGCAGCCCAGCACTTTAAACCACTGAGCCACACCCCCTCCTCCCGACTTTGTATGTCCGAGCAGCTTTTTCGATCCTTGCGTATTCTGACCAGTGCTCCATTTCTGTTTTCCCGACCAGCTCTCAGCTTCTGAACGCTGAGAACCAGGGCGGCGCGGACAGTAGGGGCGGAATGGTGAGCTACGGGGTGAGAAGCAGCATCGCCGCCTATCTGTCCATCGCAGAGGACGAAGAAAGAAAAAGCAGACGGAAAAAAAAGAGCTGGACTGTCTATGGAGTTCCTCAGAGCAATAATATGGACGGACAAGACGCCGATTAGGACTTTTCTTTCTCTTTTTACCATTTCAGTGCAGAAATATAACAGAAGGAACTGGTGGATTTATTTATTTTTTTTAATTCCGATGCGTAATTCTTTGAGATTGAAACGTAACAGATGATTTTTTTTGGACGTCATCCACTCTTGTTCAGCGGCACTTTATTGAGATGGGAGACACAAAAGCGGTGTGCATTTCCTTTTTCTTCATATTCCTGTTTTTCCGTACGAGGTCTTTTTGTTGTTGAAGTGCAGTGAAGGAACTTTTCGTCACCTTTGTCAAGACGTCATTGAAAAATGTATAAACACATACTTAAAATGACTTCTACCATATATTCTAGAATATATTATATTTTTTGCTCTTTAAATTCAAACTAGTAATGACTCAAAGTTCTATTATTTTTTTTTTTTTTACATTGTTTAAATAGTATCTTTTACTTGAGTAACAGCAAAACTTCAAAATTCCAGTAAAAGTCTTCGCATATCGAGCTCAGGTTTTATTTCCTAAAATACAAATCATGGTGAGATCAACACAACAGTCTGCCAGAAGGAAAATAAATAAATAAATAAGGGGGTACGGTGGTTTAGTGGTTAGAACGTTCGCCTCACACCGCCAGGGTCCGGGTTCGATTCCCGTCTCGGCCATGTGTGTGTGGAGTTTGTGCATGTTCTCCCCGTGCCTCAGGGGGTTTTTCTCCGGGTTATCCGGTTTCCTCCCGGTCCAAAAACATGCACGGTAGGTTGATTGGCACCTTGGAAAATTGTCCCTAGTGTGTGAATGTGTGTGTGTGTGTGTGTGTGTGTGTGTGTGTGTGTGTGTGTGTGTGTGAACCTACCTGCGATGGGTTGGCATTCCATCCAGGGTGTATCCTGCCTTAATGCCCATAGACGCCCGAGATAGACACAGACTCCCCGTGACCCGAGGGAAGATCGGATAAAGCGGTAGAAGATGAATGAATAAATAAATGAGACAAAGTAGTAAAGCAATCTTTCAGTAAGGGATCTTCAATTATCAGTATTGTGTCATAAAGTAGAAGGACAATTATCCTGCACCTGTCTTAGGTGTCTTCAAGGCAGGATACACCTTGTATGGAATGCCAACCCGTCGCAGTGACACACACACACACACACACACACACACACAAACTAGGGACAATTTTCCAAGGTGCCAATCAACCTACCGTGCATGTTTTTGGACCGGGGAGGAAACCGGAGAACCCGGAGAAAAAAAACCCCTTGAGGCACAGGGGAGAACATGCAAACTCCACACACACATGGCCGAGACGGGAATCGAACCCAGACCCTGGCGGTGTGAGGCGAACGTGTTAAGTTAATTTTGGAATTTGTCCAAACTCTTTTCAGACTGAAAATGAGGCCAGAAGTGTTACACACAGGCAGCAGATATGGGCAGGGGATTCAGCACAATTAGGATCACAATTAGAAATTCAAAGTATAAATTATTTACATTGAAATGAAACAAATTAAGTTAAATCAAAGTAAATACATTCAAATTAGCATACAATTGAAGTAAATTATTTCCGATACACTAAAGCCAAATATTCAGAGCTGTCCGTGTTTTGATGCGGTTTTTGAAGCGCGTTTCCATCACACTTCAAAATGCGCAAATTTAGATACGCCTAATGGAAACGTGGCAAAATCGGAAAATGTATTGAAATACGTTTTTTATGCTCACATGCGTTTTTTTTTTTTAAGGCGATGTGAAAAAATTTGCATAACTGTAATGGAAACGGGTTTTTTTTTTCCCCGCCTTTCCAGGTCACATGATCTGCCTTGCATTGCCTTGGGTGTGGTGATGCAGGTGCTACAAGAGGCACTGCACAACTCAAAACAAGTGGACGCGTTCATCCGGAAATTCCGAATCCACATGTCCTCCGTGAAATGGCGCACTATTACCTCCCAGAACAAGCGCATACATGGCGGCGCCCAAGTATAGAGGGATCGCCTTGTTATTAACGCATGTATAGCACGCCTACGTCTCTGATTAAAGTCTACTGTCTCAGAAATAGTCTCAGATACAGGGTTGGTATTTTTCAGTTCCACTTTAACAAAAGTTGGTTTGGGAAATTTATCCGAGCTCTTTTTGGACTGGGAAAAAAAAGGCGTTAAAAAGTCTCTCACAGGCAGAACATATGGCTGGAGGAGTGTTAATGACACCTTCAGCAGAGGTGCAAAATATATAACGCTCACCGCCCATTCAAATATAGTAGAGTACCTCTATTGAATCATAAATGTTGTCTAGTAGAGTTTGAGTTGCTTATATCTTTGACACTCCGTATAAATAGAAAGTATTTTACGCCACTGCTACATGGAGGCTTCCAGGAAAAGCAGCGCTAATTTGTAGTGATCTAGGGTATTGTTTTGTAGAATATGATGTTTGAAAAAGTTAAGGTATTTAAAATGAGCATGATTTCCTGGTCAGGGTTAATGGCGTGTGTCCCAGTGGTGTTTGGGTAGAATATATAATATATATGGTACATGTCCATTGCAGGGAACCATTCCCATGCACAACAGTACTCTATGACTTGTAGATAAACCTGCATAAGGAAGTTCATGTGGACACCGGGAGGGCGTTTAAAAAGCCACGCAGGCATTAATCCAGGCTCAATACAAAGCCACACTGCAATAGCATTTCCCAGACTGACTGCCATTGTGATAGCTTTTCTTTCACTGCAATAATAACTCTTACAGGGACTTAAAAAAGCATATTTAAAAGCGCATTGTTACATAGTATAGAAAAATCATACAATCAGAACAATGATACGAGTAAGTCGACATTTATAAAAAAAAACAAAAAAAAAAAAAATATATATATATATATATATATATATATATATATATATATGGTGTGTGTGGTGTGTGGATGTATGTGTGTGTGTGTGTATGTATATATATATATATATATATATATATATATATATATATATATAAATATATATATACATACATATAAAGCACTTCTTGTACGTTGCTCTGGATAAGGGCGTCTGCTAAATACTGCAAATGTAAAAAAAAAAAATATAAATAAAATATATATATATATACCCGACCACTGAAACCACAGTAGGCTGGTTAATTCTATACTCTTTAGGCTACTCTTAGCCTTAATTCTTAGGCTTTAATTCAATTCACATTTGAGCATATTTAATAGAGCTGTTACACATATTTATTTAAAAGATACTGTGTAAATCCAGAAGTTTCAGTTTTATTAGAATTGGGGGGCAAAAATTTGACCTCAATTTTGCAACAAGAAATAATTTTTTTGGGGTATAAATAAATAAATGCTTTGTGTATATATATATATATATATATATATATCTATATATATATATATATATATATATATATACACACACACTTATACACACTCTCCTGTCAATATATATATGAATATATTATATATGTTTATATATATGTGTGTGTGTGTATATATATATATATATATATATATATATATATATATATATATATATATATATATATATATATATATATATATATATATATATATATATATATATATATATATATATATATATATATATATATATATATAATATATCAGTGCCATTGTTTCCACATAGCAAGCAATGTTTTTTCTTTCTTTTTTTTTGTTCGTTTTATTAAAAAAGAAAGGATAGTAAGGGAACTACCATTTATATCTGTTTTCATGTGATAACAGGAACTAACTTGCCGATGTTTCGAAATAACCAGATTTTCCATTTTCCACCTATTGATCACACTATTGATCACACTATTGATCACACTATTGATCACACTATTGATCACACTATTGATCACACTATTAATCCCACTATTGTTCATTGCGATTGAGAAGATTTCTCCAAGGCAGAGACACACATCATCTATAATCATGATGCATTTGAAGCACAGTTCATGTAAAGGGAGTTAAAAGTGACATGCAGGAACCCAGGAAGTGTGCAAACTACAGGAAACAGGTCTTTGCATTATGGGTGCAAATGCAGAGTTAAAGGCCTTTTTCAGGAGGAACAAATGAAAACTGATTCAACAGAATCACACTGGATGGTCTCACAGGATTCAGTCAGACACTATAAGGCTTGTAAGGAGACACTCTCGTAGTGCTTTGAGATACGATCAGGATGATACAGGGTGAGAAAGAAAAGGAATAAGATTAAGTCATTGGCCAGACTCTCCACACATGGGGATTTAATGACGGAGACACAAAAGTGTCACGTTTGAGGCCTGTTTAACGCCAGAAACAAGGACAAGTAATATTACATAGTACAACGTCTACCAAGCGCTTGGTTTTAATAATACATAACTTAAAAAAATATATAAAATATTTATAATAATATATAATATAATAATTATATCTGTATAGAATTACCAATTTTTGTTGATCTAAACTAAAAAATAAAGTGCCTTGGATAATCACAACTGCTATTTAATGTCAGTGGATGCTTCATGTTACAGCGTCACGTAACTTAATTACGAAACAAATGTAACAGTAACTCATTAACGGTTACTGAGGAAAAAATGTATAATTAAGTTACTTTTACTAATGAAAATGTTAAAGATTACAAATAGGCTTCCATCTGAACAATTTCAAGTAAAATCAGAGCTTTAGACTATAGCGATTTTTTTTTTCCCCGGGGGTTTGAAACTTCAGAACGTTAACTTAAAGCGCCACCTAGTGGACAAATGTAATCAAATGTAGTCACTTTACTTATAAAGTCATTGACAAGTTACACCACTCCGTAACCCGTAATCTGTAATCCGAAACCTATTACATTTCTATTACGTTCCTATTACACCTGTTACGTAACCTAGTAACATTCCCAACACTGTTTACACACTGTCACAAATAGTCCCCTTGCACAGAGGTATAGTTCACAAGGTTCAAACCTCTTCTGCAATGCTTCCTTTTCTCAAGTACATCCTGTCTTTTGTGCTGCATCTCAGCAATGGTGTCAAAAACGTGCATCTTCATCTGTAGGAAGAGGGCGAAGTCCACAGGACCACAGGGGGGGGAGGGGGGGGTGTAGGGAGATCTTTTTGCTTCCGGTGAGAAACTCACATGTGATGAGAGCTAGGTCACAGAGTGCGCACAGAATAGCAGCCGTGGTAATACTTGTGATCAGAATAGTACCAGTCGCACAGCTCCCGATGTACACAGGATGTTGGTGGTTTTGTACAATAAATATGAAAGTTGGCGCTGCCTGTGTCTGGGCTTGCAGCCTTGTGCTGCTATTTGTTGACGTACACATATATACTAGGGCTGTCAATCCGTTAAACTATTTAATCGTGATTAATCATTAATTTTCATGAATTTACAAATGTTTCTAATACTGTAACTAACCATAATAGATGTGATAATTACATAAATGCCTTTCAAATTCTCTCCCGTTAATAAAATCATTGATTATTTCATATTTATTTTATTTTATTAGTTTAATATGAATTTCTTGTTCATTTCAATGCTACTTTGTTTACTGGTTGTTATAAGTGTAAAATATGGGACGTGGCTCCTTTAAGAATTGTGTTCCGGTTGCTTTTCCATATAAACTGGTGATACGGTGTTTAGGTTATACAGGAAGCGCATTGCATTCCCAAAAGAAAAATGCGCTTTATTGCGTAATACAGATTTGGGAATGCGATGCGCTTGCGTAAGGTTCCATACTGTAATATACGCTAATATAGTGAGGAGATCGTACCTGTTACCTGTACCAGCTAGTAGGTGTAATTCTGGGAAAAAAGTGTGAGTGGATGCATTTAGGAAGAATTTGTTCTTTGTTGTTCGGGTTTCATTTATTCGCCAACACAATGCAGAGTGAAGGAGCAGATCACACTGCACTGCATTTAATGTATGTAATGTATGTATATGCATATATATATATATATTATATATATATATATATATAATGATATATATATATATATATATATATATATATATATATATATATATATGTATATATATATATATATATACATATACACACACACACACACACACACACACACACACACACACACACACACACAGCACGGTGGCTTAGTGGTTAGCACATTCACCTCACACCTCCAGGGTCCGGGTTCGATTCCCGTCTCGGCCATGTGTGTGTGGAGTTTGCATGTTCTCCCTCCCCGTGCCTCAGGGGGTTTTTCTCCGGGTCCGGGTTCTCCGGTTTCCTCCCGGTCCAAAAACATGCACGGTAGGTCAATTGGCACCTTGGAAAATTGTCCCTAGTGTGTGAATGTATGTGCGAATGTGAGTGTGTGTGTGTGCCCTGTGATGGGTTGGCATTCCATCCAGGGTGTATCCTGCCTTAAAGCGGTAGAAGATGAATGAATGTGGGGAGGTGGTAGCCCAGTGGTTAAGGTCACAAGATCACGGGTTCAAATCCTACCATCACCAAGCTTCCACTAGTGGGCCCTTAAGCAATTGCTCAGTTGTAAGTCGCTCTGGATAAGGGCGTCTGCCAAATACCATACATGTAAATGAATGAATGAATGAATATATCTACATATGTGTGTATGTGTGTGTGATTTCTTGTGATCAGAAAGATTGTTTGTTGTGTAATCTAAGAAAAGGCTGAGCATAACAACGCAGGTCGCAATAGCACTGCTCCAACTGCTACATAATGAAGAAAAGAACTTGTGTACAGGAATAATTAGGGCAGTGATTCCATAGTGTAGCCCCAACATTTGCTTTCCATGAAGTAACAGACCAATTAAAACCAAGAATGTTTAAATGAACCTCAATCGTAGCATGAGCTCACTGTCCCAACATTTTCATTGCATCCAAATTGTTTGCAGGCCTTCCTTCGCTCAGTGCGCGATTATAAACTTGATGACTATTCAACACAAACTGCTATACAATTGCAAAATGGAGCTTTAATGGATGGAAAAGACCCATAAATGTACAGGGTCTTTATAAGAGACACTGTTGGACAATTAAAGTATTAAAACACCTGACGTTTCGAGCTGTATACGGCTCTTACCGTAACGATCCCACAATGCAGTGGCATGACATTTTCCCATCAATTGGACTGGGAGATCCAAACCTGTTTCAGCAAAACGGAACCATGGGAGATCACGATTCTCTCACACACACTTCTCATTTTTTTCAACCGGAATTTATTGTAGTCAAGTACCAAAATAAGGGGGCACGGTGGCTTAGTGGTTAGCACGTTCGCCTCACACCGCCAGGGTCCGGGTTCGATTCTCGTCTCGGCCATGTGTGTGTGTATAGTTTGTGCATGTTCTCCACGTGCCTCAGGGGGTTTTTCTCCAGGTTCTCAGGTTTCCTCCCGGTCCAAAAACATGCACGGTAGGTTGATTGGCACCTTGGAAAATTGTCCCTAGTGTATGAATGTGATGTGTGTAATGTGTGTGTGTGTGTCCTGCGATGGGTTGGCATTCCATCCAGGGTGTATCCTGCCTTAATGCCCATAGACGCCTGAGATAGGCACAGACTCCGCGTGACCCGAGGGAAGATCGGATAAAGTGGAAGATGAATGAATGAATGAAGTACCAAAATAAAAGCTTATTTTGAAGCTATTATTCTGATAATAGTATTTTGTTATTGTGACCAATAGTGTGCCTCATGATGTGAACGCAGGCTGGTTTATACTTCTGCATGGAGTGAACGCTGTAGCCTACTCACATAGCCAACTTCTGCGTTTATACTTCGGCGTCGCTCTGCAGTGGACTATTCACAAACACTAGTTGGCGGTGTTTGAGAGTTTTGGTGTTTTTGGGTTTCGGCTGTAGCAACAATGACAGGAATTCTCTGGCAGTCTTTGTAAAATGGTGATATAAGGTGCTTATATTTTCTCTTCCATGATCCTTTCGGCGGCTCATCCATCTGTCCATGCTTTGTTTCTTCACTATGGACTTTAAAAACGGCGGTACGGAGGAAATACGCCGGAATACGTACGACGCTACACCGGAAATACGCCACCGAGCCGACCAATCACAGACCTCGCGTTTCTACGTTGACGTGCCGCGTAGTTACTTTTTTGGAGAGGTGCGTGTCAGGTTACAGTGTAGGGTAGCCGTTGATGTGTAGGATACACCGTAGCCTGGACGCAGAAGTAAAAAGCAGACTTACTCGGAAGCGAATCGCTGTCATTTCGAAATGAGATTGTATATATGTATATAGATCAATATATATATATATATATATATATATATATATATATATATATAGATATATATATATATATATATATATCATTCATTCATCTCTACCGCTTTATACGATCTTCCCTCGGGTCACGGGGAGTCTGTACCTATCTCAGGCGTCTATGGGCAGTAAGGCAGGATACACCCTGGATGGAATGCCAACCCATCACAGGACACACACACACACACACACACACACACACATTCATACACTAGGGACAATTTTCCAAGGTGCCAATCAACCTACTGTGCATGTTTTTGGACCGGGAGGAAACCGGAGAACCCGGAGAAAAAAAAAACCCCCTGACGCACGGGGGAGAGAGAACATGCAAACTCCACACACACATGGCAGAGACGGGACATGATCGAACCCGGACCCTGGCAGTGTGTGAGGCGAACGTGCTAACCACTAAGCCCCTGTGAACCCCCCCTTTATATATATATATATATATATATATATATATATATATATATTAATGTTCCCTCCCTTGACCAGTTTTGATAGATACTGACTTTTGAGTTATAAAGTTATATAGTCAGCGTCTGCCTCTATTTCGAAAAGAGCATCAGCCAAAGACAGGGGATTCAGTAAACAACTTCAAATCACTGTATTTAGTGCTTGTGTTTGATCATTCACACAGAGATTAGTCCAGTTGTATTATGTTGATAAACTTGCAAGGAAGGCACGGTGGCTTAGTGGTTAGCACGTTCGCCTCACACCGCCAGGGTCCGGGTTCGATTCCCGTCTCGGCAATGTGTGTGTGGAGTTTGTGCATGTTCTCTCCGTGCCTCAGGGGTTTTTTTCTCCGGGTTCTCCGGTTTCCTCCCCCGGTCCAAAAACATGCACGGTAGGTTGATTGGCACCTTGGAAAATCGTCCCTAGTGTGTGAATGTGAGTATGTGTGTGTGTGAACCTACCTGCGATGGGTTGGCATTCCATCCAGGGTGTGTATCCTGTCTTAATGCCCATAGACGCCTGAGATTGACACAGGCTCCCCGTGACCCGAAGGGAAGATGGGATTAAAGCGGTAGAAGATGAATGAATGAATGAACTTGCAAGGAAACGTAAAAAGAAAAAAACGAAACAATGGAATATAAAATAATAGCATTATTCATTCTAATTAACAATCTAACCGAGATAATCCTAATGACATTCATCCATTTGCAGGATAACGCCCCGCAAAATGTCATATTTACATATACGAATTTGTTTACTATCATCATTTAAACAGAGCGTTCTTCATGTGACCTATTTGGACTAATAGATGTGCAGAGTGGAAACACTCCACATGTTTTGGAGGTGTTCTGACACACACTAGTCTAGACAACACAATTTGGCACGTGTCAAATCCTTCCATTTCTTCCCCCCACTTGTGCGACATTCAATTTTTGAGGACAAAATGTTCAGCACAGGAGTTCCAGCATAGACAAAAAAAAACATCTTACACACACACACACACACACACACCGTGCACGAAAAATAGTGTAATTGATTGCTATTGAATATGCCTATGCATTTTGGAATATTGAATAAGCCTTGCATTGTGAGATCAGAATTATAATACAGCTGTTAAACAGGAAATCCAAATAGCTACATGTCTGGGAAATATTCAATGATTTTTCTTAATATTTGAACGGGAAAAGTATTTTCAGGAGTGAGCTGGAACAGACGAGACACTTAGTCAGAAGTGTGAGTTATGGTCTGAAACTTCCGTGAGGGTTTTGGAAATGTACCATATGAGCACCGTGAACTCCTGTCACAAAGAAGCTGTATTCCAGATGTGTTTCATTGGAGGAAAAAAAAGAAGAAGAAGAAAAAGAAAACAAACATTGTGGTGTGTGTCAGAATACCACTATAACGTTTACCATCTATGTATAGCAAGGTACTTTCCTCAATGAGGTAATGTATGAAAAGTGCTCCACCCCTTATTGCCTACAAACAACACAATGCATTATGGGCATTTTGTATTTTGCTTCACATTGATGCCATTTAGCAGAAGCTGGAGGTTATAAGCCTTACTCAAAGGCCCAGCAGTGGAAGCTTGGTGCTGCTGGGATTTGAACCGGTGACCTTCTGATCCACAGTCCAATGCCTTAAGCAGTGAAATATCACCTTATGTATCAACACTTTCCCTCTGATATCACTCATATCTACCACTCATATCTACCGGGCTTTCTAATGAGTCTATGAACTGACTGTGTATTCAGTCTTGGTGCATTTTAGTGCCCAGGGTTGACCTGTATTAATAAGATAGCAGCTCTATTTCTGTCTATTAAGATAGATATACATAAAGATATACATAAAAATAAATAAATAAATAAATAAATAAGAAAACACATCTGTGGTGCCGAGAACAACAGCAGCACATTATAATAGTTGAATGGGATTATTTCTGTTCTAGCCCAGAGTGAGGTGTAGGGGGTGTAGCTGAGTGGTTTAATGTGCTGGGCTACTGATTGGAAGATCAGGGTTCGAGCCCCGGTATCGCTCAAAGAGAGCCATTTGGGTCCGTTTCCCCACTGTAAAGAAAACACTGGGAGCCACAATACACATTTTGACATTTAAAAATGAAATAACACTGCATTTGTTTTCTTCTCTTTTGCATTTATGCAGTGTTTAAACTAAACTATAATATGTTCATTCATTCATTCATCTTCTAGCTACCGCTTTATCCGATCTTCCCTCGGGTCACGGGGAGTCTGTGTCTATCTCAGGCGTCTATGGGCATTAAGGCAGGATACACCCTGGATGGAATGCCAACCCATCGCAGGGCACACACACACACACACATTCATACACTAGGGACAATTGTCCAAGGTGCCAATCAACCTAGAGAACATGCAAACTCCACACACACATACATACCATAGGCGAGAATCAAACCCCTGACCCTTTGCCCCAACAAAGAGCTTTTATTTGTCACATATACTTTACAACAGAGTGAAATTGTTTCTTTGCTTATCCCAGCTGGTTTGGAAGCTGGAGTCAGAGCGCAGGGTCAGCCATGACACAGCGCCCCTAGAGCACAGAGGGTTAAGGGCCTTGCTCAAGAAGGTCCCCTTGGTGATACCGGGGCTCGAACCTCCGACCTTCCAATCAGTATCCCAACATTTAAACCACTCCCTGAAATGAGCCATTTTGTGGTTTTCCTGGTCTCTAGTGGTCTGTATCTTTCCAAAGTTGTCCAATGAAGGAACAGTGGTGACCCGGTGACAGGGTCATTGGCGACCAAGGCTTTTATTGGTACTATTAGTGATGTTATAGCACCAATATAAGTACTAAATAGTACTTTAGCTACAATATAAATGTGGCAATATGAAGGTTTTGACAAGTACCATGAGGACACTTTTTTTTCCCCCTCCCTCACTGTAAGAATTGTCAGTGCCTAAAAGATTCACTTACTGAAGTAAAAAAACAAAACAAATAAAATAAATAAATAAATAAATAAAAAGATAGAGGGAACCTGTGAGCCAAGTGGAGTTTTTCGAAAGGCCACGTCTGCATGGTGAGGGACATGGTGCTCTGCACTGTTTATGAGCTCCAGATGGGAGTCTGGCTTCGTCCATGCTCTCTCCTTCACTAATCATCAGCGATTAGTCTTCATTATTCCCTTCGCACAGAGCTTCTTTCTCGGGCTCAAAATTAACCGAGTCTCAGAGCCACTATTCTGTCAGGCTGACCAACAGTGAAAGCGAGGGATGATACGAAGGAGGAAAAATGCGTCAGGTCCATTTCGGTCCTTTTGAGGCTCGTAAAAACTCATTAAACAGGGTTTTCTCCATTATATTTATTTATTTGTTTGGTGCATTCGCTCAAAGCCAATTTACACAGTTAATGCAGTTACCAGTGGCAAGGAAAAGCTCCCGGAGATGGAAAGGAAGAAACGTCAAGGTGACCCCGAATGTTTGTTTATTACAGCTAAATGATGGTAGGGAGGTGGTGGCTTAGTGGTAAGGTGTTGGCCTCTGGACCAGTATATCGCAGGTTCAAACCCCACAACCACCAAGCTACCACTAGTGGGCCCTGGAGCAAGGCCCTTAAACCTCAATTGCTCAGTTGTAAGTCGCTCTGGATAAGGGCGTCTGCTGAATGCCGTCAATGTAAATGTAATATAAAGTGTAGTCTTGGGTCAGAGGGGCCGAGCGAGTCCCGAGTCCCGAGGGCTCCTGATTTCTACATTCCTAATTCTTCTCATTCACAACTATTGCGCCAGTTCATTAGTTATCGTGTGTATTATATGTTTACCCTCAACTGAGGTTAAGGTTGTATTCGATCATACCAGTGTCTTCAATGGAGGCTTAAAGCACGTTCTTGTACGTCGCTCTGGATAAAGCCGTCTGCTACATGTTGTAAAGGTATATTTAAATGTAAACATACAGGTCCTATCTCTTTAAATGGCCATTCTAAACTATTGAATAATTTCAAAAGCTTTATAACGTCTCATAATCTGCACAAGATGCCTATCGGTTGTTTGTATCGTAAGTTTGTTATCGGTCCTACCAGTGTTAATTTGTTCTCAAACGGACACTTAAAGCACGTCTTTGGCGTCTGCTGTAAATGTTGTAAATGTAAATAAAATTTTTCTAAATGGCCATTCTAAATGATTGAAAAATTAGGAATTAATACAGTTTTTGCAGCTTTATAACGTCTCCGTCTATTTCTGCATGCGCTCTTGCCGCTGTGTTTGATTTGGACTGCGATTATGAAAGTCTTAGGAACGTAGGAAAAGGAAAGTGTCACGTCTGGCACTGATCATTACCGTCTAACTGAATAATATGTTTTCCTTCAGCGCAGTCAGGGTGGGCCAGGACTGCCAATCGATCGTTATAACAAGAGGCGCGTCGAGAAAAGTGAGAAACGGATGTATTATAGGGTTCAGCATTGGATAGTGGATATGCATGCAAATTATAGATTACACTCTATCACCTGTGATAAGTTGTTCAAATAGAAATAGGCGTTGAACTTTAGACTTATGGGAGTGGTGTTTGTTTTTTGTTTTCTGTTTGTTTTTGTTTTTTTTGTACAAAAAAAATCTGACAAACCATCATCGGCAATGACAGAAATGTGCCGTAATTCCCGAGGCTTGTTGTCTTTGCATGTTTATTCCTACACATCTAGAAGTCATTCAGCCATCTTTCATTCATTTTTGGATGTCCAGAAAACTTGCTTCCTTGTGTAACTTTATAAGAAGAAATGAATATATATCTATATATATATATATATATTATATATATATATATATATATATATATATATATATATATATATATATAGTTTATTGATTTACCAATTTAGGTACTATTATCAAATCATGGTATAGTCACTAGATAGTAGGATTATTAAAAGCATGGTAGCATGATTGTCACCCCTGATGTACCATAATAAATCTACAGTAGGTCTATATTTAACATAAAGTTATTAAGGTTATATTATTGTGATTGGTATATTAATGTAACCATTATGAAGCCCTGGTGTTGTCGTGGTTACCATTAAGTACTATAATGAATCTGTTGCATGATTATGGCTGTAATATGGTGTCATTAAACCATTGTATGTTCATGGTTACCATGGAGAACCATAATACAATTATGGTAGTGTTCATGATACAATGAAGCAACATTA
Organism: Kryptopterus vitreolus; assembly: GCA_030449085.1. Lineage (NCBI taxonomy): Eukaryota > Metazoa > Chordata > Actinopteri > Siluriformes > Siluridae > Kryptopterus > Kryptopterus vitreolus. The sequence continues at coordinate 7,406,794 of JACRUU010000007.1, forward strand.
TAAAGCTATGACATAGTGACCATGAAGACACATTATGAAAACTCGGGAGGTCCGCTTCTCCGGTTCTCGGATCCGCATTAAATTTGGTACATATTTTTGCCCTTCCTAACACAATCTAGGCTTGGGACCGCCACCCGGAATGCACTGGCTTGTACAGCTCTATCAGCTGGGGAAGATTGAGCAATTGGGGGTTAAGGGCATTGCTAAAGGGCCCATTAGTGGGCTTGCGATGCCTTTTACCATGAAGTACCATAATAAAACCCACGGTAGTTTCCTGGTTACCATGAAGTACCACAATGGCAGTGGCAGGATTGGCATTAAGTACCACAATAAAACTGGTAGTGTCATAGTTCCCAAGAAGTACCCTTACAAAACCATGGTTAGTATAAAGTACCCTTAGAAAACTATAGTTAATTTAAAGTACCAGTATTAATCCACGGTTAGTATAAAGTACCCTTATAAAACCATTGTTATTATAAAGTATCCGTAGAAAACTATAGTTAATATGAAGCACCCTTATAAAACCATGGTGTCGTCCTGGTTACCATGAAGTACCACAATGAAAGCATAGAAGTGGCAGGATTGGCATGAAGTACCACAATTAAACTGGTAATGTCATAGTTCCCAAGAAGTACCCTTACAAGACCATAGGTAGTATAAAGCAAACTTAGAAAACCATCGTTAGTATAAAGTGTGGTTAGTATATACTATGGTTAGTATAAAGGTCCCTTAGAAAACTATAGTTAATATAAAGCGCCCTTACAAAACCATTGTGTCGTCCTGGCTACCATGAAGTACCACAATGAAAGCATAGCAGTGGCAGGACTGGCATGACATTCTTGGTACCACAATAAAACTGGTAGTGTCATAGTTATACCCTTTACATCAAGAATTACCCTTATAAAATAGTATAAAGTATAAAGTACCCTTAGAAAACTATGGTTAGTATAAAGTACCCTTAGAAAACCATGGCTAGTCTACAGTAACCTTATAAAACCATGGTAGGGTCCTGGTTACCATGAAGTACCTTTAATCACACAAACAGTATTTTTACAGTACCAAGAAGTACCCTTATAAAACCACGGCGAGTATAAAATACCCTTATAAAACCATGGTAGGGTTAACGTGAAGTACCACGATAACACTACAGTTTACATCACATTCCTTAATAAAACCATGATGTGGTCCTGGTTACCATGAAGTACCACAATGAAAGCATAGCACTGGCAGGACCGGCATGAAGTAAAGTACCACAGTAAAACTGGTAGTATCACGGTAACCATAGAGAACAGTTATAAAACCATGGTAGAATCCTGTTTACCATGAAATACCACAAATCTAAATCTAATGGAGTGTTATCCTTCAAAATGTCTTCTATTTTGCGTTAACATCATACGAGTTCATCTCTTGATTAGTTTGTCTTTATAAAGCCTCATGTTCCTTTAGCCTAATGGTCATTTCTGAGAATCTGTTTCCTACATTTCCAACGTCCTTGTTACCCGTTCTCACGGCCCTCAACAACTCTTATAGATTATACTAATTACATCATTACTTTTCTCTTATCGGCCTGTTCGTTTACCTCTGCCTGGAATTAAGAATTATTTCCCCAAACCAAACCGCATGTCTTTTTCCAAAGACCAGACTCAGATGTTTAAGGCATTATATACAGAGTGTAAGCAATCTGATTTGAGATGGCAACTGATTTTGCAAACGGTAACATCTTACACATTCCGCATTTGTCGTGTGTGTGTGTGTGTGTGTGTGTGTGTGTGTGTGTGTGTGAGTTCGCTCTGAAAAGATTTAGGCTTGAGGTCCGGCATCTGATAGCGAATCTATGGCAGTCAGTCTCGTGTGATCTCCATAAGACGTTTTTAAATCAAAGCTTTGACTCTCTTATCTTGCACTTGGTAATACAGAGTATACACAACTCGATATCTGTATAGCATTCGGCATTACATGTGAATCACAGCATCTTTTCGGGAAAAATAAATAATAATAATTATAATAACTAGACATGGAAATGTGAGTGATGCTTGCCGATGCAAACCGCAGCTCCGGGCGTGACCCTTTAGAGTCTGGTCCGTTTAATATTTAGCGTTGACTTCAAAATGCTAGCTCGTTCGGAGAGACGAGTGTTTAGACACCAAAAACGCCCGTTTTGGGAGTTAATTCAGGAGGGGTTGGGGCCAGTGACGCACGTGACATCATCAAATTATCCAGCGTCCGACTCCCCTCGATGTGGCGAGCGTTTAGACGTGTCACATGACCCTGTGTCCGAGTTTTGCCGTTTCGCAGTTTTTTCACATGACACCATGCAACAGTCATATGATCGTGACCTACTCAATCTCACCTACGAGTGGATATGTCTAATGTGCGGCGAACATGGGCCAATCCACGAAATCGGATACCAAGTTAAAAACGTGTGAGGGGTTCGGCAAGTATATGATCATGATCCACTCCGGATCCCCCTTACGAGTGGATATGCCATATGTGCATGTCGGACGCTCACAGGCCGAACTGTGAGGCACGAAATTTTGGCCCCATTCATTTTCTATGGGAAAAAAATTCCCGCTTTTTGGCCCCGGGTTCGGAATTCCGCGGGGCGATTCCTAATAAAAGTAATAGCACACCTCACACCATCAGGACGAACGACATTAGGTATGATTCATAAGGAACGGACAAAAACTGTGGGACGAGTTACACGCCAAAAATTTGACCCAAGCTAAAGAGAGATTATAATAGTGATACTTTTGCACACGTCACTAATAATAAAAACATTTTTGTGGAAATGCACATGCCAGCATGAGATATGAGGGTCGATTTGCATCATGTGACCAGCCGTGGCAGCGTTCACATTTTCCTCTGACTTCAGACCACACACAGTTCAGCCTGGAGTCTGTTCTATTCATCATTACTGAGCAACAGCATTCATTTATTTATCCGGAAATATTTCACCCGGTAACTTAGTGGTTAACACGTTCGCCTCACACTGCCAGGGTCCAGGTTCAATTCCCGTCTCGGCCATGTGTGTGTGGAGTGTGCATGTTCTCCCCGTGCCTCAGGGGGTTTTTCTCCGGGTTCTCTGGTTTCCTCCCGGTCCAAAAAAACATGCACGGTAGGTTGATTGGCACCTTGGAAAATTGTCCCTAGTGTATGAATGTGTGTGTGTGGTGTGTGTGTGTGTGTGTGTGCCCTGCGATGGGTTGGCATTCCATCCAGGGTGTATCCTGCCTTAATGCCCATAGACACCAGCCTGAGATAGGCACAGACTCCCCGTGACCCGAGGGAAGATCGATATATGATATTTAAAGCGATTTGAAATAGAAGCGGTAGAAGATGAATGAATGAATGAATATTTCACCCGGCGATCAACCAGAGAATGTTTTTCTGTTTTTTTAACATTTAACACTATTTTTATTTACATTTTTAATTAGAATTATAAATTATTCTTGTAGAAGAGACAGAACGGGCAGTAAAAACAACGGTCTGAACAAAGTTATAGGACATTACTCACCGAAAAAGAGAGATCTACAGAGATCCAAACATGATAGGATTGAAAAGGGACGCCATCTGGTGGCGCTTCCATGCATGTTGGGCAGTTCAGTAGACCAAGACAAACCTTCTATTGTGGAAAATAAAAATTAAAGGCATTTTGTTTATTACAAATATTATTAAATATATATTTTTAAATAATTATTAAATAGTTATTCCTGCCACCAATTTCAAAACGACCTATTTTGTCCCCCTAGAACGGTTAATACAAATAATACTGGATATGTTTTCTATTGTAAACGGGAAAAAAATGGGTTTATCGTTACATTCTGTTTGTATTTACAATTTACAACTTTATGTGGAGGGGGCACGGTGGTTTAGTGGTTAGCACGTTCGCCTCACACCGCCAGGGTCCGGGTTCGATTCCCGTCTCGGCCATGTGTGTGTGGAGTTTGTGCATGTTCTCTCCCCGTGTCCTCAGGGGGTTTTTCTCCGGGTTCTCCGGTTTCCCCCGGTCCAAAAACATGCACGGTAGGTTGATTGGCACCTTGGAAAATTGTCCCTAGTGTGTGGAATGTGAGTGTGTGAGTGTGTGTGTGTGTGTTTGCAATGGGTTGGCATTCCATCCAGGGTGTATCCTGCCTTAATGCCCATAGACGCCTGAGATAGGCACAGACTCCCCGTGACCAGAGTGAAGATCGGATAAAGCGGTAGAAGATTTGAGAAGATGAATGAATGAATGAATGAATGAATGAATGAATGAATGAACTTTATGTGTATTTAGGTTGTCATACATTTCAAAATGTTTTCCTTTCCACCACACATCTTTTCGTGTTACGGTTTCTTTATGGTCAATATCTTTATTGGTATTTTATTGTATTTGAAAAAAGTGTTGTTTTTTTATCTAAAGCTATATATATATATATATATATATATATATATATATATATATATATATATATATATATATATATATATATATATATATATATATATATATATATATTGCATAAATATGAATTGACTGAACATGCATTAAGTAGAACATGAGCTCATGCTCATCTGGGTTCCTGTAGTCGACTCGCATCTCCACATGAACATTACAGTAGATGGATTGGCAGAGAGTAATTTGTTACAAGGGGAGGGGGCACGGTGGCTTAGTGGTTAGCACGTTCGCCTCACATGTCCAAGGTTGGGGGTTCGATTCCCGCCTGTGTGTACAGTTTCTTCCCATGCCTCAGGATTTTTTTTTCCCCTCGGTCCAAAAGGATGATTGGCACCTTGGAAAATTGTCCCTAGTGTATGAATGTGAGTGTGTGCACGATGGGTTGGCACCTCATCCAGGGTGTATCCTGTCTTGATAACCCAAGACGCCTGTGATCGGCACAGGTTCCCCGCGAACCCGAGGGAAGATCGCATAAAGCAGTATAAGATGAATGAATGAATGATTAATTTGTTACAGTTACCGAAGAAAAAATGTGTAATTAAGTTACGTATGAAAGTGTTAAAGATTACAAGTAGGGTTACATCTGAATAATTCCATGTAAAATCAGCGCTTTAGACGACGCCGTGTTTTTCATCCGCAACGTGAAACAATCTGCTGCAGTTTCATTTCGAAAAACGTAAAGCGCCACCTAGTGGACAAATGAAAGTAATCAAATGTCATCAGTTACTTTTATATCTTTACTTTTAAGTGATTGAATAGTTATCATACTTATTACATTTTGAATAGGATCATTTATAATCTATTACATTTCCAATGTAACCTTCCCCGCACTTTATATGACCTGGTACCTCATGTAGAGTGTATTCATGGAATAGATCTCCTCCAGATCTAATAGATCTACTCCAGATCTACTAAACCCTGAGTGAATGAATTTGCATGGACAGATATTATTTAGAAGGTTAAGAAATCCGAGTCAAAACTTTTCAATGACATAATAAAGGGGGGGGGAATAAATCCATGAGAATCCTGTGGGAATTTGTTCTGGTTTCTACAGAACGCCATATAAATAGAAACCCCATGACGATTTCATGTTGCTGCCTGCACGCCACACAGCTGTCTCTGATCTTGGTGTAAATTGGGCAGGAGATCTCGCTTGGCATTTAATCCTGCTTAGAATGGCTGAATGGATACTTCAAATAATTGGAGCTGGCGGCACGTGTGTAAACGTGCAGACGTTGGGTTTCATATCCAGTGGAAAGTTCAGATGGATAAGTCTTCTTCATCGTTCCTTTCTGACGGCTCGCATTGCTTCTAAACTTCAATAGTTGCGAAGAGTTGCAGCGAATTTCATTCGCAGAGTGATCAGAATGAGGACGGCGAGGATTATTTGAAATGAAATTATCCGAGACTATCAGCTCTGGGGGGACACAGGTGGCTTAGTGGTTATCACGTTCGCCTCACACCGCCAGGGTCCGGGTTCGATTCCCGTCTGGGCCATGTGTGTGTGGAGTTTGCATGTTCTCCCCGTGCCTCAGGTTTTTCTCCGGGTCCAAAAACATGCACGGTAGGTTGATTGGCACCTTGGAAAATTGTCCCTAGTGTATGAATGTGAGTGTGTGTGTGTGTCCTGCGATGGGTTGGCGTTCCATCCAGGGTGTATCCTGCCTTAATGCCCATAGACGCCTGAGATAGACACAGACTCCCCGTGACCTGAGGGAAGATCGGATAAAGCGGTAGAAGATGAATGAATGAATGAATGAATGATCAGCTCTGGCGAAACCCAATCGCAAAGGGGAGCGGGCGGGAGAAGAGAGAAGAATCAATTTTATTTCTATGGCGCTTTTCTCAATGTGTGAGTCCACAACGTGTGCATGCGCGAGACATTTTTAAACCACACACACACACACACACACACACACACATATACGAGTCTCAAAGCAGCGTTACAGAATGGGATAATTACAGAACATGAAATATTTATATTGGATGATATATATGTGTGTTTATCCCTGATAGCCAGGCCTGGGTGGGGGGGGTGAATCCTCATTCCACTAAAATTCCTTTAGTGGAATGAGGAAGAAACCTTGAGAGGAACCGGACTCAAAAGGAGACCCTCATCCACGTCAGGGTGTTATTAAGAGTGTGAGTGATACAGAACAGCAGTGTGTGTGTGTGTGTGTGTGTGTGTGGAGTGTGTGATTATGTCCATCTGCAGTTCTGTTACAGTCCCATGGTAGGGAATCTGAAGAAGTGCAATATCAAATTCTGCACGAAATGGGATCCAAAGGTGGTCCTTCATTAGATGAGTCGGGATGCTTGTAGATGTTCGGTACATCAGTAGATGTTTATTTCAGCATCTACTCACTCTTATGCTTGGAATATGACTAGAGCTGGAAGAAGAACCTTATACCTCCCAAAAAGAGCATTTTACTTTTTAACAAGTGCCCCCCCAAACATTCAATTCCATCACGTCCTCATCAACCGACACGGTCTTACGGCATTCCGTGAGAGAGTCGCAGATGCTCTTTTTCGTGTCACTCAGCACAACTGCCTCTGTCTGGCTCCGTCTTCATAGCAACGGTGGCAGAGGAGCATGTGTAATGCACACAGGAATGCCAAATGTAATCGTATTTTTCCATTTTTATCAGGAAATATCCGGTTAGGAATGATGATAGAATTGAACGTTTGGAAAAACAAATGTGTTTAGACACTTTATGGACGAATGTTAAAAAAGTAAGATGTCTAATCAAAGTCAGGATTCTAACGCTGAAAAAGAAAACCCTATATTTTCATTCATTCATTCATCTTCTATCGCTTTATCCGATCTTCCCTCGGGTCACGGGGAGTCTGTGCCTATCTCGGGTGTCTATGGGCATTTAGGCAGGATACACCCTGGATGGAATGCCAACCCATCGCAGGGCACACACACACACTGACATTCACACACACATTCACACACTAGGGACAATTTTCCAAGGTGCCAATCAACCTACCGTGCATGTTTTTGGACCGGGAGGAAACCGGGAGAACCCGGAGAAAAAACCCCCTGAGGCACACATGGCCGAGACGGGAATCGAACCCGGACCCTGGCGGTGTGACCTCCTAACCCTATATTTATTTCCAGTAAATAATATAGGAAAATAATATAAGAAAATATTTGTCTCTATTTAATGCCGTATCCTTAAATAACTTTAAGGATAGTTAAGGATGGGGGCGGGGGGGACACATGGAGGCGATCCCAGGCCAGTCAAGACACATAGTCCCTCCAACGTGTCCTGGGTCTTCCCCCAGGCCTCTTCCCTGTGATTAATAGCTCTTCATATAGAAATAGAAAGTGACGCAAAATTAATATACGTGAACATGAAATAGTGGTAGCAGTAGATTACATTTGTATAGACAATGGGGAGGCGGGTGTAGCTCAGTGGTCTATGGTGCTGAGTTCTAAAGGTATCACCAAGCTGCCATTCTAGGGTCTTTGAGCAAGGATCTTAACCCTGTTTGCTCTAGGGGGCGCCGTATCACGGCTGACCCTGCGCTCTGACCCCGGCTTCCAAACAAGCTGGGATATGCGAAGAAAGAATTTCACTGTGCTGTAATGCACATGTGCTGTAATGTACATGTGACAAAGTCTATTCTTTTTCTATTTCTTGACTATATAATGAAATGCGGTGAGACGCGCTTCTCTTTTCTGATGTACCTCAGCCACCGTTTAACACGCATAAATTTGTCCTGAAGAAATCTGGTTCGACCCCTTTCTGACCTACAGATGTCATCAGAACCCAAAATCATTAGGAAATGATGCAACAGCAACGGCCCACTTCTAATGAGCGAGCATGACTTGTCTCGCTTGCAGTGAAGGAACCAGTTAAAACATGGGTCACACCCTGGTATTACTTTCCTCTATGATTTACAGGAAATAAATATAGGGTTTTTTTTTCACCCTTAGAATCCTGTTCATTGCTGACTAGGACAAGGTTGGTGGTTAAGGTTTTAGACACTGGACCAGAAGGTCACGAGTTCATATCCCAGCCCCACTAAGATGCCAATCTCGAAAAGAACATCTGGCAAGTTTGCAACGTCGAGGTAAAATGGTCTTTGTTGCATCACATTTGCCTCAAATTCTGGCAGTTCTAAAAAGTGCTGGTGAGACCGTGGTGTGTAGAAACACTGCAGTTTCTGAAACACTCCAACCAGATTATCAACTATTAAAGGAACCATCAAAGCTGTTTTTTCCCCCAAAAGGCTTCCAGGACAAAATACAGCATTTGGGGGGATAATATCTGGACAAATCAGAAATGCAATCATTTAATGCTCCAGCATAGTAACTATAATTATTTTCATAATCATGACTGAGTTTCGATTCCCATCTCGGCCATGTGTGTGTGGAGTTTGCATGTTTTCTCCGGGTTTTTCTCCGGGTTTCCTCCCGGTCCAAAAACATGCATTGTCCCTAGTGTATGAATGTTAGTGTGTGAATGTTAGTGTGTGTGAGTGTGTGAGAGTGTGTGTCTGCCCTAGGATGGGTTGGCACCCCATCCAGGGTGTATCCTGCCTTAATGCCCATAGACGACCGAGATAGGCACAGACTCCCCAAGACCTGAGGGAAAATGGGATACAGCAGGAGAAAATGAATGAAATAATAATATTAAATAAATAAATAAATGGAAATCAACTTGACAAGTAACATATATATATATATATATATATATATATATATATATATATATATATATATATATATATATATATATATATATATATATATATATATATATATGCAAGTGGAAAACAACTTGACAAGTAACAAAATGTAAACAATAGTGACAGTGATGTTGAAAAATAAGCAAGTAGAGCAACAGTAGCAGTGGTGGGATGAGCTTGTGTGTGTGTGTGTGTGTGTGTGTGTGTGTGTGTGTGTGTGTGTGTGTGTGTGTGTGTGTGTGTGTGTGTGTGTGTGTGTGTTAGACACTTGATTTAAACTTGATTGTTAAACACCCCGTTCCAGTTTCAATCCTACTTTAGTGTTAATATAACCAATGAATCTGCTAGTAATGATTTTCATTAGATTTAGCCACTCAGACTCGAGGGCATTAGTGCAGACACACGGAGTCAGTGTTTGTTTTTCTTTTTTTCTTTTCAGTGGGGGACTTGAGGTCACACTGTGTACCATCCACTAGAATCCACTAGAATCTTAGAAAAACAGGTATTCCTGAACCTTCACTTCTCTTTGAATAGCAGTTTAAAAGATGATGTCGTCCTAAAACCTGTCCTAAGAGTCAATGTTTTTTTTTTTCTTTTTTCTTTTCATCACATCTTAATTTCCTCGTGTTCTCTGCATAACGAGAGTTGCTTTATTGTGATTTCTTTGTGATCGACTACGTAGGAAATCGTCTACACATTTTTGCTATATTGTCTGCGAACGATAAATATGCAGGGTTTATTTCCTGACATTTCCATATGTCTAAGCATATGTAATATATAGTAATATATATATATCGATATATATATATATATATATATATATATATATATATATATATATATATATATATATATATATCATTTCATTCATTCATCTTCTACCGCTTTATCCGATCTTCCATCGGGTCACGGGGAGTCTGTGCCTATCTCAGGCGTCTATGGGCATTAAGGCAGGATACACCCTGGATGGAATGCCAACCCATCGCAGGACACACACACACACACACACACACACATTCATACACACTAGGGACAATTTTCCATTTTGGCATTTTTTTTCCTGCCACTCGTTAGGAATGAACTTCGAGGCTCTTGCTATGAAAACGAAGCCATGATCACAAGACAGTATAGATATTAGAATCGATGGCGTTTTCGGATCATGAATGTATAAAAGAGCCTCGAAGTTCATTCCTAACGAGTGGCAGGAAAAAAAATGCCAAAATGGTTTTATTGAAGAAACCTTGACACGAACCAGACTCAAACATCTTAATCAGCATCCCAGGTACATCACTGGGCGTCTATGGGCATTAAGGCAGGATACACCCTGGATGGAATGCCAACCCATCGCAGGACACACACACACACACACAGGGACAATTTTCCATTTCCATACGGGGACTGCAAACTTTTCCACACACACATGGGACATGAACAATCCGAACGCCACCGGGCAAATATAACCGAACTGGCCCTGGAGGCGAACGTGCTAACCACTAAGCCATGCCCCATATATATATATATATATATATATATATATATCTATATATATATATATATATATATATATATATATATATCTATATATATATATATATATATATATTATATATATATATATATATAGATATATATATATATATACTATATATATATATATATATATGATTATATGAGTTATTTCAGTGCCAGTGACTCCCCGATCACAGTGAAAGCAATGCGGTGATCCATGATGATGATCTAGAATATGTCCTTATGCAGAATTCACAGAACAATTAAGAACTGATCACCAAGGAAACGTGAAATGTGATCACCAGATAATGAATTGGTGTTAATGGGACAATCCCGGGATCGTGAGGCGACAAGTCGTTATGTCGAGATCATGAGAAAATTAAGTCGTGATAAAGAGAAAACAAGAATTGCTATGAAAACGAAGCCATGATCCACAAGACAGTATAGATATTAGAATCGATGGCGTTTTCGGATCATGAATGTATAAAAGAGCCTCGAAGTTCATTCCTAACGAGTGGCAGGAAAAAAAATGCCAAAATGGTTTTATTGAAGAAACCTTGACACGAACCAGACTCAAACATCTTAATCAGCATCCCAGGTACATCACTGGTTTCAGTTATAACGCTCAAGCTTCCAAAAACAGATATGCAACATGGAGGACCAGTAGATGGCGCTAGACATTTAATCAGGGGAAACCCGTTGTGTTTTTCCTGATACAAAATCTCAGGCCTAAACCTTAACAAACACCCGCTTAATAGTTATTCCATTATATAAGTAATTTCATAAGAAACATTTATTAACTTATTACAAGTGAGAAAAAGAGCCGTATTGTTGTATTATGGACAGAATTATTATAAGAAGCCTTTATTTGTCACATAAACATTACAGCACAGTGAATATCCCAGCTTGTTTGGAAGCTGGGGTCGCAGCGCAGCCATGATACGGCGCCCCCTGGAGCACAGAGGGTTAAGGGCCTTGCTCAAGGAGCTTGGCAGTACCGGATCCCAAACTCCCGAGGAGCCCAGGGATATTATTGGAGCCCAGAACCTTAACCACTGAGCTTCCCTCCTCCTAGGATGCCAGGAAGCGCTCGAAAAACCCTCTCCACCCACAGCAATACCAATAAATGCATTAAAATAAAAAGACGGTCTCCAGAAAACATATTACGTATCTAAAAACATGTATGACGTATGTGTTCTGTTTAACGTTACGCTATAAATGTTCTTGTGGTTGACCTCAGCTGGACTGTCAAGTAAAAATGGCCCCAAACCGCAGCATCAGAGAATCATTTTATCGTCCGGATGTCAGTTTTGTCAGAAACGGTTTCCGTTCGACTCCTGACAGGATCACGGGGGCAAATCCGTCGTTATGACCGAGCCTTTGAGAGGAAAAGATTAATGACAGAGGGTCGCAGCGTCAGGCCCGGAGCGCAGACATTCTGACTCACCATTATTTACACCGCAGGGAATAACAGCCCGCGTCACATAAACACATCCAGTTCTGATTAGGGAAAGCTATATAACAACAAGAGACATTTTTCGGTACCTTATTAGTATGAGAAAGACTATTTGTGTGAGATAAAATGACAATGTCTGTATATTTTAGGTCAAACTTTACCTCGTTTCACCATCAGACGATTCATAAAAGGACACTACAGTAAAAAAAAGAGGATGATTTCCTTTTATATGAGTTCCTATATACATTTATTCACCCGGGGGAATATGCTTTTTAGTGACGTGTGCAAAAGCATCACTATTAGAATCTCTCTCTGGCTTCGGTCAAATTTTCGGCGGGTAACTCATCCCGCTGTTTTAGTTCCGATCCTCACGAATCATACCTCATATCGTGCGGCCCGATGGTGTGAAGGTGGTGCTATTACTTTTATAAGAAATTTGAAATTCCGAACCCGGGGCCAAAAAGCGGGAATTTTTCCCATAGAAAATGAATGGGGTTGAAATTTTGTGCCTCACAGTTCGGCCTGTGAGCGTCCGACATGCACATATGGCATATCCACTCGTAGGGGGTCCAGAGTGGATCACGATCATATACCTCCCGAATCCCACACCCGTTCGGAATTTCGGGAAATCCTCGACATTCCGGCCCCATTGTTCTCACCCGTGTTCGCCCCAAATGCACATTTGACATATCCACTCGTAGGTGAGATGGAGTAGGACTGCCGCATGGCATCACGTGGCCACAAACGTGTACACCACGAAACTCGGACACAGGGTCATGTGACACGTCTAAACGCTCGGCACATCGACGGGACGCTGGATAATTTGATGCCACTGGCCCCGCCCCCTCCAAAGTGTCTAAACACTCGTCTCTCCGAACGAGCTAGCATTTCGAAGTCAACGCTAAATATTAAACGGACCAGGCTCTAAAGGGGTCGCGCCGGGATGTCCGGTGTGCATCGGCATGCATCACTCACATTTTCTTCAGGAAATGTCCCGTGTCTAGTTTAATAAGTATAATTGTACAGTGGGTTGCAGTAGTGCTCTCAGTCTTAGGAGTATGCACATGGTGAAAAAAATACAGCTAAGTGTAACAAGCATGTACCACAACCCAACCCGACCCCCCCTTCACCCTGCACAACGGGTTAAGGGCCTTGCTCAAGGGCCCAGCTTGGCCAATACTACTTCTTCTAAATATTTATTTCCAAAGGCCTGAAGAAAAAAAAAAGCAAATGAAAACCCTTCAGGGAAAATAGCTTTAATATTAACAGAGTTTATATTTTCCATGTTTCGCTTGTTGTAACGAATATCCAACGTGATTGCACTCCAATGTCGCGGAGATCGCCATTATTTGCAGTCTCAGCCAACGCATTGAACAGACATCAGTGCTGACGCCATTCGCATGTCGCCGAGGCATATGGGAAGTATGTTCAGGGCCTTTCGCGACAGGCTGCGAGGTCTTTTTACAACGAGGTGTGATAAGCGCTCAGTGCGCTCCAGCTCATCTGATGTGCCTAAAAAAAAAAAAAAAAAAAAAAAGCCGCAGATCCTATCTCGCACTGTCACAGGCGCCGTCAAACATACAAGCATCAGCCAGCTGCTCCTCTCCGGCTTTATGTACTCATATTCTCTTCATGTAGCCACAAGATTTCTTCTGCCTCGGAGAACAATAAGCGAATTATCTGTACTGTCCTGACAGATGGGCTAGCTTGTAGAGACAGTCATTGGCAATGAGAGAGGTCAGATTTCATAATTACCCCTTTACACACACACACACACACACACACACACATCTACCCATACATCCCTCTTTTTATTCCGCACAATCCCTAGTCCCTTTCACCTTAGTTGACTTTGCTAGGCTAGTCAGTGAGATACGTAGATTATCGGCTAGCACTATAATCTACTGCCTCCTCGTTTCCATGCCTCCGGTTTGTACGTCTGGAAACTGGTGTCAGTCCATCACAAAGCCACCGCACACACAAACAACTGTTTACACATAGGGGGAGAACCATTTCAACTGCTTTGTTGTTTTCATCTTGTTGTTCTAGCAGGGGGGGAAGGGGGCCACATTGACTTTTGACAGAAGGGGGCCGGGCATAGCACCAGCATACATACATTCATTCATTCATTCATTCTCATAAGTGTCTATCTCAGGCGTCTATGGGCATTAAGGCAGGATACACCCTGGATGGAATGCCAACCCATCGCAGAGCACACACATACACACACACACACACACACACACACACACACACACACTCACACACACGTTCACACACTAGGGTCAATTTTTCCAAGGTGCCAATCAACCTATCGTGCAACCTATAGGCACGGGGAGAACATGCAAACTAAACACACACATGGCCGAGACGGGAATCGAACCCGGACCCTGGCGGTTTGAGGCGAACGTGCTAACCACTAAGACACTGTGCCCCTTATTATTATTATTATTATTATTACACTGATTTGTAAAGCTGTTCCTTTAATTAAATAACATCTAAATTGAGATTTATACCTCTGTGTCCTTTTTGAACTACATAAGACCACCCCCTCCACACACACACACTCACACACACGCCCCCTTGCTGATATAAACGTAGCTCAAACACACACAAAAAGACCAGAGCCCCAAATCCCAATAAATCGTTGTACTATGATATCATCTTCCTTGGCATCAGGAGAAATCTGAACAAAAGATTTGCCTGAAGAAGTACATCCCGGATCCCACCAAACCCCAGTTTCGTTTATCAGGAGGAAGCGAATCTGCTTATTTCACACTTTTCCCCGCACGCTAATACTATTTACGAGCGTTGCATTGGGGACGCAGACTCTCAGAGCGAACAAACACCATCAGCGTTTCTAAAAAAGAAGAAATGAACAATCTGCTTCGGAGATATTCGACTTATATATTTAAATGCTAGAAGACACGTGGTCCTGCTGTGAAATGTTGCAAGAAGTCAAAAGCTGAACTAAACAGGAGATCAGCAAACGAAAAGTTTGACAAGAATGTTGGAGGGAGGGAGAAAAAAATAACGCCACGTGACATCTCAATTTATTTGGAAGCGTGTGAGCGAATACAAACTGGGAAACTTCAGTGCTGTTGCTGTGAGGAAGTGAAAAGACCTGACCGATTCTCTTTCCTTTTTTTTTTTTGGTTCACATTTAAAGTAAAAAAAATCAAGCAATCAGTCGATCAACAAACAACATTCAAGTGTGTAAATCATCGTGTTGTGAATATTCTTTCCTCAAATCATCAGATCTCTCATGTTACATCATCTAACTATACCTTTTAGCCATCGCTACACTGCAAAAACTGCAATCGAAGAAAGGAAATATTTAGTTCTAGATAATAATAATACTTATAAATACTAATAATATATAATACTTATTTCTAGAAAATATGTCTTGTCTTTTGTCCTAAAAGATAAAGAAAAAAAAAGTCACAAAAAATCACATTGCACATTAGAATGTAAATATTCATTCATTCATCCATTCATCTTCTATCCGATCTGTGCCTATCTCAGGCGTCTATGGGCATTAAGGCAGGATACACCCTGGATGGAATGCCAACCCATCGCAGGACACACACACACACTCACATTCACACACACACACTAGGGACAATTTTTCCAAGGTGCCAATCAACCTACCCTGCATGTTTTTGGACCGGGGAGGAAACCGGAGAACCCGGAGAAAAACCCCCTGAGGCACGGAGAGAACATGCAAACGGGAATCGAACCCGGACCCTGGCGGTGTGAGGCGAACGTGCTAACCACTAAGCCACCGTGCCCCAGAATGTAAATATTAAAGTAAGAAAATTGTACTTGTTCACTGTGGGCAAGTAAATGTGAACTCTTTAAGAGCAGAAAACAGAAGAAACAGAAGAATAAAGAAACAGAAGAATAAAGACACAGAAGAATAAAATGAATACAGCACGGTGGCTTAGCAGTAAGCACGTTCGCCTCACACCGCCAGGGTCCGGGTTCGATTCCCGTCTCGGCCATGTGTGTGTGGAGTTTGCATGTTCTCCCCGTGCCTCAGGGGGTTTTTCTCCGGGTTCTCCGGTTTCCTCCCGGTCCAAAAACATGCACGGTAGGTTGATTGGCACCTTGGAAAATTGTCCCTAGTGTATGAATGTGTGTGTGTGTGTGTGTGTGTGTGTGTGGTGTTGTCTGTGATGGGTTGGCATTCCATCCAGGGTGTATCCTGCCGTAATGCCCATAGACGCCTGAGATAGACACAGACTCCCCGTGACCCGAGGGAAGATCGGATAAAGCGGTAGAAGATGAATGAATGAATGAAAAGAATAAAATGAATAGTCAAACACAATGTTGTGCTAATTTGAAGACTAATAATGTCTTATGTCAAGAATCTTAAGAAAGGTTCCAACTTGTGTTTATAAAACCTATAGTCCATACTTGCACCCTGATCACAGTGCTTTATTATGTTATAATAACATTAAGGATATATAACAATCCCCCCCCCTCTCTCTCTCTCTTTAGGAAGTAGAGGGATGATAAAAAGAAAGAGCCAGAGAGAAAAAGATGGTAGAGATGATGGTCCTTAGGTACCAGTGACCAGGGTTACCGTTTCTGTCTTTATAGCCACTTAGATACTTACAGCCAATAAACGTGTACATTCTACCTTTGCTTTAGACAAAGTCCATCCTAATGTTGTTTAAAAGCACTCTAGAAATAAAAGTGAATTGAATGTATTCTTGCCTCTAACACAGGAAAATCAAAGGAAAAAATAACCTGCATCATTAAAGACTAACATTCAAACACCAGCATGCACACATTCACATTAATGAGTAATTTATTTGAGGAAAAAAAATATTTACCATAAAAATAAAGACCATGAAAAAAAATCTATCTATCTGTATCTATCTATCTATCTATCTATCTATCTATCTATCTATCTATCTATCTATCTATCTATCTATCTATCTATCTATCTATCTATCATCCATCTATCCATCCATCCATCCATCCATCCATCCATCTATGTGTGTATATATATATATACATATACATACAGACAGTACCCACCCAATGTGAATATGTCCGGAAGTTGTTTGTGACTTTCGCTATTGACTACGCATGCCTCCTAACTATGTTCGTAGATATAAGATATAAGCTATAAGCTATATAAAGCTTATAAGCTATTAAAACGGTAGTTTACTGCATTCCTGAATGCTGCACTTTACGAAAAGTTCTAAAAACAATAACAGTAATATATTTAAAAATGAATAACAGTATAAACTAATACAGTAATGTACGGTACTTACCATTGAATGTGGTTAATACGTGTGTGGATTTAGATATATATATATATATATATATATATATATATATATATATATATATATATATATATATATATATATATATATATAATATATACTGAATGCTGCAGACAATATGACGCAAGTCTATATGAACCATTTGTGTAGTAATTTGGCCCTCATCAAACATGCTTTAACCATTACACTTTCCGGCTTCTAACACATCTAAATTAAGGACAAAATGTTTACTTGCTGCCTAATACATCCCACCCACTAAGACATGCCATGTTGAAGAGATAATCAGTGTTTACCGCTTCAACGCTCATAATGCATTAATGGCATAATATTAGGCCAGATTGGTGTACGTATATATTTTTGTGAAAATGTTTGCATGACTAGATCAGAGTGGCAAACGGACATAAAGCTTAGTGTATATATAATACATTTAGTGTCCTTTACTTTATCAGAAGTAACCATTACAGAATGTATTCTAATATGGTTACATTGGAGAACAAATAAATATTATATATCCAAATATTCATTCAGTCATTCATCTTCTACCGCTATATCCGATCTTCCCTCGGGTCACGGGGAGTCTGTGCCTATCTCAGGCGTCTATGGGCATTAAGGCAGGATACACCCTGGATGGAATGCCAACCCATCGCAGGGCACACACACACTCATGCTCACACACACACACACACATTTATACACTAGGGACAATTTTCCAAGGTGCCAATCAACCTACCGTGCATGTTTTTGGACCGGTGGAAAATGAAACCTGGAAAAACCCGGAGAAAAACCCCCTGAGGCACGGGGAAAACATGCAAACTCCACACACACATGGCCGAGACGGGAATCGAACCCGGACCCTGGCGGTGTGAGGCGAACGTGCTAACCACTAAGTCACCGTGTCTCGTATATCCAAATATTTACGGTACTATTGTTCTGTTCCCATCAATGTGCAGACTTTCTCATTTAATGGCTGTCGAAAATATACTACATAGTAATCAATACTGTATCTGTAAACAACAGAACATGTGGAATTATCCTGCTGAGTTCCATTTACATTTAAATGCTCATGGGCCCAGCAGTGGCCCAGCTTGGTGTTGCTGGGATTTGACCTTGTGACCTTCCAATGCATATTGTATATAACACAGCAACTGGTGATTACGACACCAGTTTAAATGTTATAATGATGATCTTTGTGAGTTATAAAAAAACGTCGGATACGTTTATGACGGAAGTATAATAAATGCAAACGTGTAGCTATAAAACACCCATAACACACTCTGTCAGGCACTCACAGAAGTCTGGCCAGAAATAGAGGAAGGTAATTATCGTTTACCTTTCATTGTCTTTTCAATTGCATTATTTTATATAGAGAGGGAGAAAGTAACAATAATAAAAAAAAGTACACGATGCATCAAATAACCTTCACTCTTCATTCATACAGGTTCACCGATATGATGAGGCTAGATACAGCGCCCCCGGAGGCTCATTAATGGCTTTGCTCACTGAGCTTCCACCTCCCTGGGCCCTTGAGAAAGGGCCCCTATACTGCCGAGTTGTATGAATGAAATCAATGTAAGTCATGTTGCATAAGGGCGTCTGGAATATGCTGGAAATCCCATCAGTTCTTTCAAAATTTACATCTTGGAATATTCTTTAATAACTTCTTCACTCAATCGTTCCCATAATAGCTGGAGTCAAAGTCTACTCTTCTGATCCCCGCAGATGTTTTTTTTTTCATCCACATAATTCTTTGTGTCTAAGTGGGCTTGGTGGCACTTCACAGCCCTAAGGGTCCTTGGTTTGATCCTGAGACTGGACCTCAACTCACTTTTTGGACCTCCTTCACCTGGTAGGTCTCTCTCTCTCTCTCTCTCTCTCTCTCTCTCTCTCTATATATATATATATATATATATATATATATATATATATATATATATAGTTCGATTCGGGTTCGATTCCCGTCTCAGCCATGTGTGTGTGGAGTTTGTGCATGTTCTCCCCTTGCTTCAGGGTTTTTCTCCGGTTTCCTGCACGGAAGCTAGATTGGCACCTTGGAAAATTGTCCTTAGTGTATGAATGTGTGTGTGTGTGAGTGTGGGTGCCCTGCGATGGGTTGGCATTCCATCCAGGGTGTATCCTGCCTTAATGCCCATAGACGCCTGAGATAGACACAGACTCCCCGTGACCCGAGGGAAAGAACGGATAAAGCGGTAGAAGATGAATGAATGAATGAATGACATTTACATTTACGGTATTTGGCAGACGCCCTTATCCAGAGCGACTACAGCTGTTGCAATTGAGGGCTGAGCAGCAATCAAGGGCCCAGCTAGCTTTGGTGGTGGGGGTTTGAAACTGTGATCTTCTGTGATCTCCCATATATATATATATATATATATATATCTATATATATATATATATATATATATAGAGAGAGAGAGAGAGAGAGAGAGAGAGATGAGAGAGAGAGGCTAGTAAGGGCTATATTTTATTATTATTATTATTATTATTATTATTATTATTATTATTATATGTGAGCCAAGATCATTACAATTGGAGGGGTGTAGTTCAGTAGTTTAAGGCGCTGGGCTACTGCGCTATTGGGGGTTCAATCCCTGGTAGGACCAAGATGCCACTCTTGGGTCCTTGGCCGAGGCCCTTAACCCAATGTGCTGTATATGAACAAGCAGGGATATGAGAAGACGAGAAGAATTTCCAATAAAGAAAATAAATAAAAGAAAAGAAACAAGTCTGTGTACACTTGAATTTATTTTCACAATTTGAGCTGAAATAAACGGACATTTCCATGATGTTCACGGAGATGCACCTGTATATTTTGGGGTTAATTAATCCATACTTTTGATAGTATCATTTGCTCCTGGTTGGCTTTTCTTCGTGTGAACTCTGGATCCACTTCTTTGGCGCTTGTGGTGTTTCGTGAGTCAGAAACAAGGCGTGCTATTCTCGGTTCGGTTATTTTAGAAACTTTATCTCCAGATGGGAAGCAGCCAACTCTCAGTGCGTGTTAAGCGGCCGTGTTTCCCTCTCGGTTGTTCCTGCGCCCACCCACTCTCCTGTGAGTGTGTGTGTGTGTTCGAGTGTGTGTCCCCGTTCAGCCTGCCTACTCTCGGTAGCTCTTCCAGCCACTACATGGAGAAGGGGAAGGGGAAGGGGAAGGACAGGCAGCTGAGAGACGGCATTCCCGAATAGCGCACAAGCCCTGGCGGGAAGAACTCCGTGTGTCCCAACAAATCACCGCACCATTAATTTATTTATTCCATTGACTGCATTTATTTCTCCTCCACCCCGGTCCCCGAAGCCTATAATTAGGCGAGAAACCCGCACGGGAATGGCTTCGTCTCCGAGCGGCGGCGGTGGCGGCGGTAACGGCGGTGGGAACTTTGACTGCGGACTCGAAATCAAAACTCGGTCGGTGGAACAAACCCTCATCCCGCTGGTGTCTCAGGTGAGCTTCTTCCTGTTTTGAGTAATTAAATACATAAACAAAGTAACGTTCGCGGTGCGGTGTTGCGTTTATGTAACGAAAGTTTGTGTATCGGGGCGCCTGCTCTGTGTGTGTGTGTTTTTGCGGGTTTGAAACGGAACCGGTGAGAGACAGAGAGGAGGAAGAAAAAAATCAACTTTATGGAAAAGTGGGATAATGCAGAGTTTATGGGAACTCCATTGGGGGTTGGGGGTGTGTTAGGGTTAGGATTGAGGTTGTGGTTAGGGTTAGGACTGTGACTGGATGTGTGGTATGGATTATAATTGGGGTTGGTGTTTGGGTTATGATTGTTGTTGGTGTCTGTATTTGAGGTAAAGATTATAATTGGGTTGGGGAGAGCATAGATTTTGGGTTATGGTTGGGGTTATTATGGTTGGGATTACGTCTGGGATTGTGGTTGGGGTTTGGATCGGGGTTATTATGTTTGGGATTATGGCTGGGATTAGGGTTATGATGGTTGGGGTTATTATGGTTGGTATTATGGCTGGGATTGGGGTTATTATGGTTGATATTATGGCTGGGATTGGGGTTATTATGGTTGGGTTATGACTGGGATTGGGATTATTATGGTTGGGTTATGGCTGGGATTGGGATTATTATGGTTTGGTTATGGCTGGGATTGGGATTATTATGACTGGGATTGTGGTTGGGGTTAGGATCGGGGTTATTATGGTTGGTATTATAGCTGGGATTGTGTTTGGGGTTGTTGTGGTTGGGTTTAGGACTGGCGTTATTATGATTGGGGTTACGGCTGGAATTGTGGTTGGGATTGTGTTTGGGGTTGTTGTGGTTGGGATTATGGATGGGATTGGGGTTGGGTTTAGGACTGGCGTTATTATGGTTGGGGTTATGGCTGGGATTGTGGTTTGGGTTAGGTTTGGGGTTGTTGTGGTTGGGATTATGGCTGGGATTGTTGTGATTGGGATTGTGGTTTGGGTTAGGTTTGGGGTTGTTGTGGTTGGGATTGTTGTGGTTGGGTTAGGATTGGGGTTGTTGGGGTTACAGTTGGGATTGTGGTTAAGACTGTAGTTCAGATTGGTGTTGTGGTTAGGTTTTAGGATTGTGAATGGGTTTGAGGTTTGGACTAGGATTGTTAGTGATGTGAGTGTTTTGAGGTGGTAGCTCAGGTGGTTATGGCATTGGCCTCTGGACCAGGTTCAAATCTTGCCACCATCCAGCTACCTCTAGTGGGCCCTTCAGCAAGGCCCTTGACCCCTCAATTGCTCATTTGTAAATCGCTTTGGATAAGGGTGTCTCTCAAGTGCTGTAAATGTTTCGAGATTTTGATTGTGGGGTTAATATTGGGGTTAGGATTGTGATTGAAATTGGGATTGGGATTGAAGTTAGAGTTAGAATCAGTTTTTAGGGTTAAAGGGTCTGACGAAGGTGAAATAATCGTTAGCTTTATGGCCCTGTCATTTGGCGTCTCTGTGGGTTCAGACTGGGTATTTTAGAGCAGTCAGGCACTCCAGATTAGAAAACACAGAGCTCATGTTTCACTGAGCACCACACACACACACACACACACACACACACACACACACACGCTCATCCATGTGCACACATTTGCATACAGCCTCTGGATCATTCCTGCCTAAAAACAAAAGACAGTAATCTCTAATAGGGGTTTCCCTCATAAGAAGCCCCCCCCCCCCCATAAGGATGAAACTCAAATCTCTTATAACATGGCCGATGTTTATATAAACCTCCTTGCTTACAAAATCTCAAGATCAATGAATCACATGTTAACATGACAGCAATCCCCCCCCAGAATACACAAAGTGCATCTGAACCCTTATTCTTAGATTTATGAACGCTAAAAAGTATATAACGGTGATCTTGCTTTTATTGAGACGTTCAAGGTTTCCAGGGTAAGGAGAGAAAGTCTTTGAATGATTCATCCTGTACTAGTCTTGTGATCATCCAATTAAATTGCTCCATTCAATGGATATGTCCCACCCCCTGCGGTGTACTTCCAGCCATATTGTACTTCCAGCTCGTTAGCAGCCCACAGGCTTTGCTGTGTGATCTTTCCTTTTCCAGCTGTGCCTTTGCTGAGGGGAAATACATGTTGAATAGGGTTTGTTGAGATACTTCGACATCCAGTCGCTCCATCAGATAATGTGTGGGGCATCAGCAAAATCTTCCGATGTTCTCCAGGTGGTCAAACTGTACTGCGACTTTCCATCTCTATATCGGACGCCAATGCACTTCGCTGATGCATAGGGAACAATAAGAGATTTATTGTATCCGATGCCCTGGTGCATCCGAATCCTTGTTCTAAGATTTATGAACGCAAATAAGTATATAAAGGTAATCTTGCTTTTATTGAGTAGTTTAAGGTTTCCAGGGAAAGAAGAGAAAGTCTTTGATTCAACCTGTACTAGTCATTCAATTCAATTGCTCCATACAATGGAGCCAAGCGGCCTCTCTTGAATCCTTGATCAAGGCCCTTAACCTCCTGTACTTCAGGGGGCGCTGTATCATGCCTGACCCTGCGCTCTGATTCCAATAATATCTGCTAGTAATGAAAAAAAAATGCCGTTTAGCGATGTTATATGTTTGGGAATTGATGCGACTCCGTCAATCTCACCATCCTGACGAATAGGTTTATGCACAACGGTGCACACGGTGCTGCGTTCCCTTTAAATACCACTCCCTGACCTCTGGGGTACATCAGATTAGACACAAACCTCTCACTTTTCCTTGTGGGATTTCATAAGTGCGCCGGATGCTGTGCATTACCTTTTCACAGGCGACTAGAACACTACCCGACTCCTAAAAATAGCACACTATGTAGGGGGATAGCGCCGTTTCAACCCGGGACGTTACAGCTTTGGCACTCGCCAGTGCGACTCTGTAAAGGTCAATAGTGTTGATGGTGAGCGGGATGGCGTTAAAAGGTCAGCGATAGAAGGTTTGCCAATCATCTATTCACTTAGCCTCAAAAAAAAAAAGAGGGAGCTTTCCGGAGTGTTTTTCGGAGCCTTGCCGAGCTCAGACAATAAGCTTGGCCTGATCGTAAACCTCCCCCCCCCCTCGTGTCTCCCCCCGACCCCTTTTCATAGGGATTTTGGTCCTTTCCTTGGAGCGCATTTCAAATGTATGCGTGCAGAGCTGCAAGGAGAGGCTGCTGAAAACCCAGGAAAGCGCCTGCGAACAGCTTAGGGCGAACGGACGATGCGTCATTCTTGTAACAGTATCTCCAGATCACCAAATCGATGCATCTGCTTATTCACGAAGCTGTTAGCTGGAGCTCTGCGTGTTTAATAGTAAAGATCCGACTTGTGGCTGAAGCTCCATGAGAAGTTGTTGTTTTCCTTATATTTGTGCTTACCCACAGATCGTGAACCACAGGTCGTGAAGCTCCTCCCCTATGTCCCCCTGACGGTTAAACGCACCTTGCTGGACTGTTATTTATTTATTTGTTTTTTTACAATGTTAATAGGGATCTGCCACGTCTCACCAGGACGTGTTTTAATGTTTTCTGTCTCATGCAAAGGTCCTTTCAAGAGGTCAGGGAGTGGTATTTAAAGGGAACAGGCCACCGTGTGCAAAACATATTCATCGGGATCAATTCACAAACATATTATACCAGAAAAAAAGCTCATTTTTAAAATGAATTATTAGCAGATGCTCTTGTATTTTATTGTTTAGAAAGTGGTGACTAGTAATGCATCACATACGGCTTACTGCTGGGATTGTGGTTGGGGTTAGGATTGGGGTTGTTATGGTTGGAGTTATGGTTGGGATTGTGGTTGGGGTTAGGATTGGGGTTGTTATGGTTGGGTTTACGTCTGGGATTGTAGTTGGGGTTGTTGTGGTTGGGATTATGGTTGGGATTGTGGTTGGGGTTATTATGGTTGGGTTTACGTTTGAGATTGTAGTTGGGGTTAAGCTTGGGGATGTTATGGTTGAGATTATTGCTGGGATTGTGGTTGGGGTTTAGGATTGGGGTTGATATGGTTGGAGTTATGGCTGGGATTGTAGTTGGGGTTAGGATTGGGGTTATTATAGTTGTGGTTGGGATGGGGGTTGTGGTTGGGATTTTTGGTATGGGACGGCTGGGATTGTAGTTGGGGTTAGGATTGGGGTTATTATGGTTGGAGTTATGGCTGGGATTGTGGTTGGGGTTAGGATTGGGGTTATTATGGTTGGGGTTTTGGATTATGGCTGGGATTGTGGTTGGGGTTAGGATTGGGGTTATTATGGTTGGAGTTATGGCTGGGATTGTGGTTGGGGTTAGGATTGGGATTGTAGTTGGGGTTAGGATTGGGGTTATTATGGTTGGGATTATGGCTGGGATTGTGGTTGGGGTTAGGATTGGGGTTGTTATGGTTGGAGTTATGGCTGGGATTGTAAGTTGGGGTTAGAATTGGGGTTATTATGGTTGGGTTTACGTTTGGGATTGTAGATGGGGTTAGGATTGGGGATGTTGTGTTTGGGATTATGACTGGGATTGGTTGGTTGGATTGGGGATGTTGTGTTTGGGATTATGGCTGGGATTGTGGTTGGGGTTAGGATTGGGGATGTTGTGTTTGGGATTATGACTGGGATTGGTTGGTTGAAAATGTAGATCATCAGAAGATGCTCTTATATATTATTATGTAGAAAGTGGTGACTAGTAATGCATCGCATCGGTAGCTTCTAATATATCGCATTGTTGGCCTTTGCAACATTGAATTGCACTGACATCATTTATAGAGATGATATAATTTAAGCCTGGTGTTACTGGGAAAGTTTGACCATCTGAAGAACACGGGAAATTTTGAAACACCTTATATGCCAACATAAACACTACGAACTAGCCGACGACCTCTCGTATGCCGTGTACGTGGCTACCAGTGTCGGGGAGTAACTAACTGCATTACGTATTTTAATTACTATATAAAAGTAACAGTAATTCATTACATTTACGGAGAAAAAAAAACGTGTAATTAAATTAGTTACTTTTGAAAATGAAATTTACTTAGAACGTTAATAAGGTGCCACCTAGTGGACAAATGAAAGTAATCAAATGTAATCGGTTGCTTTTCTGTAGTAATTGAAAAGTTGCACTGCTTATTACATTTTGAATAGGGTTCCTTGTAATCTGTAAACGATTACATTTCCAACGTAACCTTCCCAAACCCTGGTGTCTACGAAGCTAACGCGGTGTTAAAACACAGTCACGCGTTTGGTTTGTAGGCGCTTCCTTTAGCGAACATACAGCAGAGGTGCGAGCTTTCATTTCGACCAACGAGCAAATAATCTCTGCAAATACACGAGCAAGTGTCAGCATAGAGGCTGTGCGCTTCTGTACGAGCGTGTGAGGGACATGCACTGATAAACCACAGAGGAAATGAAGTGAGAGTGTGTGTGTGTGTGTGTGTGTGTGTGTGTGTGTGTGTGTGTGTGTGTGTGTTTGCTCAATTTGCAGTTCGTGCTGATCTTCTCCCTCTCTGTTATCAAGCTTCACTCCCGTGGCTGTGCAATAATCATGCCTTTAGACTCCTCGGCCACACGCTCGACCGGATTTGTTTTCCTCCTTCCTGCCCCGTGTGCTTTCGGCTTCTAGATCTGCTTCCAAGGCTCATTGTTGTTCCTAAAAGTTGAACCTGTGTTTAAATCAGGGCACCTTTTGTGATATTCGGTGATGTTCTCCTTTACTTGAATGAAAGGGAGGGGGTAGCTCAGCGGTCTAAGGCGCTGGGCTGCTGATCGGAAGATCCGGGTTCGAGCCCCGGTATGGCCAAGCTGCCGCCCTTGGGTCCTTGAGCAAGACCCTTAACCCTCTGTTCTCCAGGGGGCGCCGTATCATGGCTGACCCTGCGCTCTGACCCTAGCTACCAACATCAAGCTGGGATATGCAAAGAAAAGAATTTCACTGTGCTGTAATGTATATGTGACAAATAAAGGATATTATATTATTATTATGAACGTGACGAGAAATTAGAAGTATTTTGATATATATATATATATATATATATATATATATATATATATATATATATATATATATATATATATATATATATATATATATAGGCCCGAATGGGAATAATGTAGAGCTTGATGATTTAAAAATCGTTATTAGCGATTAATTCGAGTTTATGATGTTGAAAAAAACGAAAATCAATTTTTACAATTGTCGCGCCGGTTTGGCACAGCGGACTTCCGTAGTTCTCCGCCTCCCGCTGTAACTTCCCGGAGACGGAACGGGAGAAGAACTAGTCTAGTTTTATTAAATGATTAGAACTGAGAAGGCACTAAAGAAAAGATGATGATTTGCCAAAGAATGAAAGTGAACTGTCTGTACCATGTTAAATTGTATAACATCACATGGGGGTGAATCATATTGTATCACTTGATGCCTCCAATCTATCTTTTAACGTGTTGTATTGTTTTTTTTTTTGGGGGGGGGGGGGGGGGGGGGTGGGGGGGGCGTAGATCACTGGTTTATTGCGCTGAGCTACTGATCGGAAGGTCGGGGGGTTCGAGCCCCGGTATCGCCAAGCTGCCACTCTTGGGTCCTTGAGCAAGGCCCTTAACCCTCTGTGCTCCAGGGGCGCTGTATCATGGCTGACCCTGCGCTCTGACCCCAACTTCCAAACAAGCTGAGATATGGGAAGTAACTCTTTCTCTCTGCTGGGTAATCATCATTATCGATTAATTCGAGTTTATGTCGATGCTGAAAATACGATTTGACGATTTCACCTCGGTTTGACACAACGAGCTTCCGTAGTTCTCCGCCTCCCGCCCCGTGTTACACTTGCGAAATACCAAATAAAACATGGCGGCAACTCTGACGAATCCGAAGAGCTCGTTTCAAAGAGGGGGCGGGGTTTCATGAGTCGTATGGAAACGCTTCCGGTTTGTAACTTCAGACGGTCAACAAACCAAAACCCTGATGTAACATTTATCTAACGTTTGTAAAGGAAGCAGCACGACTCATTTATTCCAGCACCTCGAACACAACCACGTTGTTGAATGGGGACGTGTGTGTGTGTGTGTGTGTGTGTGTGTGTGTGTGTGTGTGTGTGTGTGTGTGTGTGTGTGTGTGTGTGTGTGTGGGCGCTGTGCGATAAACATGACAAACCCCAAAACACCCACTACAAACAGGTACGAAATAGCGCACACCTACCTGTCAATGTCCTTCGTCATGCCCGTGCCCTTTCACCCCCCCCCTCGAAAAAGCCTCATCTTGCACTAATAATGGTGGTTTCCCTCCGAATAGCACAAATGCCAAGATCACACTCATCACACCGAAGATTTATATCCCACAAGAACGGATAAATCAGTAGTGCAGGAACACACGCGACGACATGACTGGACTGTTCAGCAGCGTGATTAAACAACATGCGCTTCACGGCAGAACAATACACCTTTGATGATGTAACCGGAGTGTAAGGATTTTCCGATGATTCTACATTTTCCTGTTTCAGCGCACACAAAAGAATTAGTTGGGATTAGTGGCATGCATAGACGGATGATGTACACTGTTTTTTTTTTTTACAGCGTGCAGTCAAAATAAAGTTTGACCTGACGCATGGTGAAACATTTCGACAAGAAGTGAAGAGAACGTGCCCGAGGTCTGCGCTGGAAGGCAAAGTCGAGAACTCGAACATGTTTCCGCTTCTGATTTTGGTCTCGATCCATAAATATATACAATCTCATTTTAGGGTATCCTATGCCTTGGCACTTACTCTACACCGTAGCCTACACTGTAACCTGACACACACACACACACACACACACACACACACACACACACACACACACCCCTCTTCAAAATCGTAACTACATGCCATGCAGAGCTCAAGGTCTGTGATTGGTCGGCTTGGTGGCGCATTTCCTCCGTAGTCCATAGTGAAGGACTATTCCATTTTACAAAGACTGCCAGAGAATTCCTGGCTTTGCAGGAAGTCACCATTGTTGCTACAGCAGAAACCCGAAACACCAAAACTCCGCCAACTAGTGTTTGGGAATAGTCACTGCAGCGCGACACAGAAGTATAAAACGCTCACGACGGCGTCGGCCACGCGAGTAGGCTACAGCGTTCAGAAGTATAAACCAGCCTGCGTTCACATCATGATGCACACTATTGGCCACAATAACAAAACACTATTATCAGAATCGTCAGAATAAACTTTTTGTACAAACAATTTTTGTTGGAGGGGGCACGGTGGCGTAGTGGTTAGCACGTTCGCCTCACACCGCCAGGATCCGGGTTCGATTCCCGTCTCGGTCATGTGTGTGTGGAGTTTGCATGTTCTCCCCGTGCCTCAGGGGGGTTTTTCTCCGGGTTCTCCGGTTTCCTCCTCCCCTCCCGGTCCAAAAACATGCACGGTAGGTTGATTGGCATCTTGGAAAATTGTCCCTAGTGTATGAATGTGTGTGTGAGTGTGTGTGTGCCCTGCGATGGGTTGGCATTCCATCCAGGGTGTATCCTGCCTAAATGCCCATAGACGCCTGAGATAGGCACAGGCTCCCCGTGACCCGAGGGAAGATCGGATAAAGCGGTAGAAAATGAATGAATGAATGAATTTTTGTTGGAGAAATCTGAATTGTGCGAGAGAATCGTGATCGCAATTCCCATGGAGAACATTTTAGCAAGGATCACGCAGCCCTAACATTCCATATTATCACAGTATGTTAGCTAAGATTTCATTAATTTTTTTATTTACAGTTGGGTTTGATGACCAAAGCATGGCACCGGACAGCACGTTAGAGCTCTTACGTACATCTGTTTTATTATATTTATGATTCGTTGACCTTTTTGTAAGAAGGTTTTCCATCCGAGCTTTGAACAGGAGAACTTTTGATGGCCTGGACGATTTTTAGCTTCACCCATATGTCCGCGTTAGTGCGCTGACCAAGTTCATCCTGGCTGTTATGGCACGTGAAAATCACGTCAGTCTGGAGAGATGCAGGTAATCTTCTGAGCTGTCTGATGGAGGAAAAACAGATTCTCCGCATTTTAGCCTGACTGAAAGGGAAAAGGTTTTATGTTTAAAAGACCCTGAGACGAGGATGGAATTTAGTGCTTTTTTTTGTTTGTTTGTGACGAATGTATGATCATGGCTGCCGAATCGGACGACAATTTTGACCGATTTGATAAGGTGGTATAATTAGAGGTTGAATTAGATTAACGGTTTAATTATACACTCTCGTTTGGAGACATCGAAATATGATACTGACCGGAAGGTTACCGGTTCAAATCCCAGCACTGCCAAGCTTCCGTTTTTTTTTTTTTTTTTTTTTTTTTTTTTGGGCTCTCGTTCAAGGCCCTTAACGCTCGGCCTGCCAAATGCTGTGAATGTTGCCCCTGCTCCAGCTGGGAATACCACAATGCCTGTTTATTTATAGTCCCATTGTATCATTGATGCAAATGAATCTTTGTGTTCCTCATGTTGATGCATCTGATCTGGGTAGTGGTGGTAGTGGTGGTCCAGTGGTGGTTCAAAAGTACTGAGTACAAGCTTCTCTTAAATGCCACTTTTGAGGGCTCTTGAGCATGGCCCCTAACCCTCTCTACTCCAGGATTCCTGTAATTGTAGTCTGAGCGTGATTACCTAACAAGCTGGAATTTGTGAAGACGTTTTATGCTTGTCGCATGTACTTTAAAGTAGAGGTCGGACGATAAAATCACTTTAATTGGCAGTGATAAATGCTTTCTGGAACTATTGGCTATCGACAAAAATCCAATACCATCGTTTTCTACTAGTGATGCAAATGATACAGACCCCCAGTGTGTGTGTGTGTGTGTGTGTGTGTGTATATGTATGTATATTCATTATTAGAGCTGGACTTTCACTGTGTGTAATGTATATGTGACAAATAAAGCCTATTCTTAGGGAGCTGGTAGCCCAGTGGCTAAGGTATTGGCCTCTGGACCAGATCACGGGTTCAAACCCCACCACCACTAGTGGGCCCTTGAGCAAGGCCCTTAATCCCTCAATTGCTCAGTTGTAAGTTGCTCTGGATAAGGGCGTCTGCCAAATGCTATAAATGTAAACTTTAGACAAATTTTTACAGCCGGGGTTTTGGCTTGTTGAACATCTGAACTTACAAATCCGAAACCCATTCCACATTTATTCCTCCTTTTCCTGTTATAAGAACCGTTACTCCTCTGGGAAGACGTTCTTGCTCCGAGTGTGTTAGTAAAGTCAGGTAGGTGAGTTGAGGTGAGGAGGCGTGGAGTGCTATCAGGGTTCACATTCATCCCAAAGGTGTTTAATGGAGTTGGAGCTCTAAAGCAGGAGATCTTCCACTCCATTCCATGTGGCTGGATATGGCTGGGAAAGTCACATGTCCCTATGCTTTTGTCCATTTTCTTGTGGCTCTCGTTAACCCTGGCAGCTTTTCTGCTGTTACTATTAGGTTACCTCACCATGGCCCGGTTTCGCGGATCTAAAGCCAGGAGAGATTCTGATCTGATCTGATCGGCCCAATTTTGAAATCATTATTACATATTTGTGCTGGCTCTTGTCTTTTTGTTTTTGCCAAGCTGTGCATTACCCCCCCCCCCCCCCCCCCCCTCCAAAAAAAAAGCAAAAAAAGATTTGCAGCTATAATTGGACTACAAGTTTTTTTTTTTGTTCTCACGTTATGTCGAGTCTTCATGCGTTCGTGAATACAGTGGCTCTCACACTTCCGTAAATTAAACCTTTATTAGGTCGGTGAATGCGTGGGAGTAGTCGGTTGGGCAAACAAATATCTCGGTTACAGGGGGAAGCATATCTTTTTACAAAGTTGCTTACAGAAAAAGCTTTTTTATGTGTGCTAATGCACCACTGTTTACTTTTACAGACATATTTTTTTGGGTTAAATTGAGAAGCTTGAAGGCTAAGGTTGTAGGTGCAAGAGCGGAACGGATGAACGACAAGCTTCCTTTGGCAATCCTGCTGATAAAAACATCGGAGCTGTGTGTGTGTGTGTGTGTGTGTGTGTGTGTGTGTGTGTGTGTGTGTGTGGTGTGTGTGGTGTGTTTGTGTGTGTGTGTGTGTGTGTGTGTGTGTGTGTGTGTGAACCACAAATGATTTTGTGGATGAGTACCTCCCTGTGGTGGGAACAACATGGCTATGCACATGTGCTTGCTAGCGTGTGTGTGTGTGTGTACACGTGTGTGTGTTATTCTCATCTTCTTTGTATTTATTTATCCAACAAATGCAATATGATCAAATTTTACAGCCAAATACAAATCAGTCATCCATGTACAGGCTTACATAGAGACCCAGGCCAATTTTTTTTGGACAAATTAGGTCTGTCTGTGAGAAACGCCAGTCACTCCTCAAGGATATATTGCTAATCCATGTGTCGTACATCTCTGATTTGACAGATCCCACAACAGGCATGTGTTAGAGTTGATGGTGCGAATTAGTCAGTGTCTATTTTGACCCCCCCCCCAAAGAAAACCCAGATGTCTTTAAATGTATCTTTTGCTGCCAAGCAAGCTTTCACATTGTCACTATGAAAGGCAAAATGGATCTGCTGCCCTTTTGCTCCCTGATGGAGCTTTACCATGATGCATTATAGTTTCTGGAAAGCCAGATCTACACAACATCCCAGCCAACTACTATATGGTAAAAGGTCACTTTTCAAGAAGACTGGATTGAGTGTGCAGTCACATTTCCAATGTGAGAGTATCCCTGTAGACAGTAGGTCAAGGAGTTCCCCAACCTCTGAACAATATTCAAATTGTATATTTTTAAAAGTATATGTTTTATTTGGTTCATATGTATATTTGCTGTTAACGGTTGTAGTTAAAATTGTAGTACTAAAATTTCTAAAAGCACAAATAACCAGAACGATCTGTTATCGAAAAAATTCATACCGATAGTTTTTCCAGGTCCCGGTCCACTTTCATTGCGAGAGCGGCCTCTAGAGGCGGCTCACTGATACTACTTGCTGTTTGTTTTTGTTTATTTTAAACTGAGATGCTTTTAAATAGAGCACGTTTTTTGTTTATATATATTTGTAATATATTTGCAAAGTCATATTTATTTGTTAGGCCACATTAATAGTTCTGTAGTTCTGTTTTGTCCAAAATAGCTATTAGTATCAGATGACCTCAAATTATTAACACTACCCAATTGTTTGCTATATTTACTTACAAGCCAAATGTACATGCTTTTGTTTCAATAGCAATGAATACTAAAAATAGGTCATTATGATAGTAATAAAGCTCTTTTAATGATAATACTCATTAAAGTAATGCTCATATGTATGTAAGGGGCTTAATAAAATAATAAAATCTAGCATTAGACACTGTAATAAGGATAACTTTAGAAACTTGGACATACAGGAAAACAAGTCATGTAGTTTTAAAAGACAAGAACACAGCTGCCGGCATAATGTTCAACATTTGAAAGTTGGCCAAAATATGAAAAAGGCAGAGTCATGTAGCCTAAATGTTGCCTAAAAACATGCTAATTATTATTATTAAAGGCTCCAGACATGTTCAATATAGCAAGAGAACCGAGTCCTGTAGCTTAAATGTCGCAAAATTTTAAGCATTAAATTTGCAGTTGGACAAAATAGGAAATAGGCAAATTATTATTGAAAGCTCCAGACACCATGTTCAACATATCACAATTAGCAAGGGAACAGGGTCATGTAGCTTAAATGTCGCATAAAAAACATGCTAATTCTTTTGTCAATTGTGTAGAAATGTTCACCATTCGAAACTTGAGCAAAATAGAAAAAAGGCATAGTCATGTAGCCTAAATGTTGCTTAAAAACATGCTAATAATTATTATTAAAGGCTCCAGACATGATCTTCAATAAATATAGCAAGGGGATGGCAGAGTCCTGTAGCTTACATGTCGCTTAAAACATGCTAACATAAGGTTCAAAATGTGAAAGTTGGACAAAATAGGAAATTGTAGCCTAAATATAGCCTAAAAACTAATGAAAGTTTTTGGTCAATAGTGTAGACATGATGTTCAACATTAGAAACTTGGAAAGAAAAAATACAGAAAAGACAGTGTTAGCCTAAATGTTGACCTAAAAACATGCTAATTATTATTACCCAAGGCTCCAGACATTCATTCATTCATTCATCTTCTACCGCTATATCCGATCTTCTCGGGTCACGGGGAGTCTGTGCCTACCTCAGGCGTCTATGGGCATTAAGGCAGGATACACCCTGGACGGAATGCCAACCCATCGCAGGACACACACACACTAGGGACAATTTTCCAAGGTGCCAATCAACCTACCATGCATGTTTTTGGACCGGGAGCAAACCGTGAGGCACAGGGAGAACATAAACTCCACACACACATGGCTCGAACCTGGCCCTGGTGTGAGGCGAACGTGCTAACCACTAAGCCACCGTGCCCCTAGGCTCCAGACATAATATTCAAAATAACACAAATATAGCAAGAGTCCTGTAGCTTGAATGTCCCTTAAAAACATGCAAACTATTTGCCAAGGGCGCTCAACAAAAGAGGTAAATAAAGATATAGTTTCTATTAATATATTTAGCTAGCTAATAGTATCAACTACCATTGTAGCGTAAGACGGTTAGATTTGCGTGGCCGCATGTTATCCGGTTAAGCTAAGACTTCTGAAGAAAACAATCTGGTAAATGGCAGGATCTTTTTCTGAGTAGGTCTTGTGTATGCTTACACTAGTGCATAGCTGATTGTAATCTTGGCCCTCCACGGTAAATACTGTGGAATTGTAAACTTTTCCCCAGGCGAGAGTGTTCTGAACTCAGTGTGTTGCTCCACCACCTTTATTAACTCGCTGACATTTCAACTCATCACTGTTTACATTTCATTTGTTAACACGACAGGAAAATAAAGAGTTCAGCCCCTCCTCTACACAGAATGGACAGGCATGCCGGGTATTCATTTGTATCATTATACAGTGTATACTGGCATCGAGACAGCGCTTGGCTGCGGTTGCCGGCTTCGTGGAATGTGAGGAGTTTGTGACGAATACCCCACTTACCTTACCAGTAATTACAAAAGCCCCATTATTCTCCTGCCAAGCAAGCAGATAGAAATATATAATGGCTGGTATGTAAAGCTCTAGAGTTTAATCCCTTTAACGTAACTTTTAACTTGATAAGTAATAAGACGGACGTAAGCATGATCTCTTATACCAGTGGAACCGACATTCTAATTCATTACCTCGTGTTTTTATTAGCGCTTCCAAAAGCATCACTATTATAATCTCTTTCTAGCTTCGCTCACATTTTCGGTGCGCAACTAGTCCTGCAGTTTTCGGTATTCCGAACCCGGGGCGAAAAAGCGGGAATTTTTTCCCATAGAAAATGAATGGGGCCGATCTTTCGTGCCTCACAGTTCGGCCTGTGATCGTCCGACGTATGCACATATGGCATATCCACTCGTACGGGGGGCGGAGTGGATCGCGATAATATGCCTCCTGAATCCCACACCGGTTCGGGATTTCGGGAAATCCGCAACATTCTGGCCCTATAGAGAATGAATGGGGAAATTTGACGCTCCGCCGCTCGGCCCGTATTCGCCCGACATGCACATTTGACATATCCACTCGTAGGTAAGATGGAGTAGGTCGCGAAGATATGACTGCCGCATGACCCGGAGCTACGGTTTACATCGGCAAGCATCACTCACATTTTCTTCAGGAAATGTCCCATGTCTAGTTTTGTTCTATTATCCATCAAAAGTCAAACTCACCGGTTATCTGTACATCTTCAGGCGGTTAATATTTATTAATATTTTCTCCTGCAGTTCCAGATCTGCTTTCCTAAAACAAAACAAAACAAAAAAACAAGGTCCTCTCGACTTGCTTCAGGTTTTGATGTCCCAAGGACACACAGGCTTTATTGTGCAAGTCTGGCAACATTTGGTTATTTGATATTGTTGCTTCTATAAAACATCCAGGTGGATTTTGCTTCCACGCGCATATCTCTGAATGATCTGCTGACAGACGTAGTTAGATCTTGGCGGGAAAAAGGCTCATTGATCGTTATTTATATACCTTTTTTTAAATGATTATTTCTTAATGAATCTGCTGTTGCATATTAAGACGATTACAACCAATAAGGTTTCAAGCTTAGTTAATGCTCCAAGATGAAGCAGTGACAGGGCCTTTTTATCAAAATGTGTTTCATGTGCATGCGTTTTAACCCTTGGGTATATATCATTGTTGGGTTACGAGTTCAGCCCAGGTTGAAAATGAAAATCTCAGCGCCTCGCTTTGAAGGTCTTGTTGAATTTCTTGTTCAGAAGAGTTCCAGATGAGCTTTACATCATGGATCAGAGCTTCAGGGGGTACGGCAACGTCTTTTGTGCAAACAGAAACCCCTTCCCCCAGCCACTGCTTGAAAGTTAACTTTTTTTAATAGAATTTTTTTTTTTAAAGAATCAAATCCCTGTAAATGATCCAGTAGTAACTTTTTGAAGTCACCTCACTGGATTGTGCCTGTCTAATTATATCCCATCCTGCAAATATTGAAGTATAAGTTCTGCCCAGCACTGAGTAGTGTTTATATTCGTTCTCTTCGTATATATAAATGTGTCCGAATGTTATGCAGTATTGCATTGTACCATAAAAGTTGTGAATTGGGCAAGTTAAAAAAAAAAATAAATAAATAAAAACATTGACAAACCATTTGCTTCCTCTGTTTATCTGTCTGTGCTTCCTACTTAAGTCGGCTCTAAAAGCAGCCCTCATGGTAATTAGTTCCATCAGTCATGTCACACTTGGGCCGAAGGGATTAGTCTGGTGCGTCGCTCGGCTGGCCGTAGAAGCAAGGATACCGCGAATTCTGAATAATGCTAACATTAGCCATGCACTCAAGAGCTTTGGCTACAAGGTTGTCCGGCTCCCCCGATTCACGTTCATGAATATTGATTACTCTCGGAGCAGGGTCCTGTTAGCTTGCCAGCAGGCTTTGGGTGGGAATCTCTCATGCCTGACTGTCTCCATGCCAGTGTCTGGTGTTTTGTTTTTTTTTTTTTTTTTTCAAATCCCAATCGTAGTGGTTGGCCTGACTGGAAGGCATTCTGTCTGCTGTCATCTGCTTTGCAGTGACAAACAAGAAGTGAAATCTGGTTGGACAGGACAGCTGGCGATGCGGTTTTAAGACCATCTTGGTGCCATGGACACGAGCTGCTGATAGCTGGGGTTTGTGCTAACAGTGATGGTTCTGGATCTGATACTTCTGCTAAATAGCTTGCATGATTATATCCATTATTATCCCAGACACAATTAACTCATAATAATGTTTGTTTGCACTCACATGGGGGGCACAGTGGCTTAGTGGTTAGCACGTTCGCCTCACACCGCCAGGGCCCGGGTTCGATTCCCGTCTCGGCCATGTGTGTGTGGAGTTTGCATGTTTTCCCCCGTGCCTCAGGGGGTTTTTCTCCGGGTTCGGTCCAAAAACATGCACGGTAGGTCGATTGGCACCTTGGAAAATTGTCCCTAGTGTATGAATGTGTGTGTGTCCTGTGATGGGTTGGCATTCCATCCAGGGTGTATCCTGCCTTAATGATCCTGCCATAGATGCCTGAGATAGGCACAGACTCCCCATGACCCGAGGGAAGATCGGATAAAGCGGTAGAAGATGAATGAATGAATGAATGAATGAATGAATGCACTCACAAGTTCAGAAATTCCATTTAGGTTCATCTAAGTTTGCGTCTGAAAGATTTGCCTCTTGTGTGTACAATTCGCCATTTGTGCACATTGTACTGTATAACATATATTTAACAGGTTTACTGGTCGGCGTGTTTTGTGGATTTGTCCTGCACCGTCTTGTGTTGTCTGATTTGCACAGTTTGCACTAGGTAGCTCATGTTCACATTATGTGGCGAGGATAACTTCGTCTAATCATTAGCTCTGTGTTCTGTTATGAAGCTGTGTTGTGCGTTTTATGTAGCACCAAGGTTCACACAACATAGTACCTTTGTCTCATTTCACTGTGTCACAAATGTCTCATTTCACTTTGTCACACACATTGTCTCATTTCACTTTGTCACACACGTTGTCTCATTTCACTTTGTCACAAATGTCTCATTTCACTGTGTCACAAACGTTGTCTCATTTCACTGTGTCACAAACGTTTGTCTCATTTGACTGTGTCACAAACATTGTCTCATTTGACTGTCACACGTTGTCTCATTTCACTTTGTCACAAATGTCTCATTTCACTTTGTCACACACGTTGTCTCATTTCTCATTTGACTTTGTCACAAACGTTGTCTCATTTGACTTTGTCACAAACGTTGTCTCATTTGACTGTGTCATAAACATTGTCTCATTTGACTGTGTCACAAACGTTGTCTCATTTCACTGTGTCACAAACACGTTGTCTCATTTCACTTTGTCACAAATGTCTCATTTCACTTTGTCACAAGCATTGTCTCATTTCACTGTGTCACACACGTTGTCTCATTTCACTTTGTCACAAACATCTCATTTCACTGTACAACAAGTTTGATTGGAGGCTGGAATTTCTAGGCAAGTCTTGAGACTTGTCTTGAGTCTCAGTTCAATAAGCCTGATTGAACCTTTTGTCACAAAGGCTCAAAATTCATGTTTTTAATCCCGAATCTCTGTATATACTTAAATCTCAGAGTTGAGTGTGATGGTTGAGTGTGATCTGTCCAAGCTGGAAGCCATGAAAAGTATTTAGCCATGAAATGTAATTTACATTCAAATCCCTGCAGCATTGTAGTATAAATCAGTAAAACACTACTGTATTATTTATAGGGAATAGCAGTACACTGCACACTACTTAGGGTACGGCCTTAGCCAGATAATAAACAATATCTGAATTAGACTGATATTTAATGTAGAGAAAATGTAAACCATGCAACATGACCATGTGTTGGGTTTTGTTGTGCATTCCTGGTGTGGTCATAGCATTCCAGGTTGAGGATCATGTAGCGTTTCTGTGTGGTCAAGGGATGTCTTCACTAAAAAGCGAGAAAGGAGTTCGGGTCAGAGGTTAACTGGTTTAAAGGTTTTATGGCTGGGACCCCAGACGCATTCTCCGCTTCGCCGCGACTTCTTGCCCGACAGACTCGAAAGTGCTGTAAATATTCTGGGAGTAAATCACACAAATCCTTTGTGTAGATTCGATAACTTTTTGAAGTAAAACCCCTTTTAAGTGATGACTTTTTAATGAGCCTTTTTGATGGATGTAAGTGTGGAGAGTAGAGGAGGGAAGGGGGGGGGTAAGAATAAAAAGAAACCTGTCTGCAGGTTTTGCTTTGCCCGAGGGTTTGGAATGCAGCCTTGGACATGTGACATCGCTCGGGGCTTGCTAAGACCTTAAACGATTGTAGACGCTAATCATATATCCGCCTGAGAAATCGTCTCATCAGGGTGATTATAGTCCCGCGTTTTGTCAGGATCAATATCTCATTCTCTCAGGTTTCCTTTTTTTTCCCTGGGCAAACAAGGCCACCATGACACACCTGAAACATCTGAGTTTGGGAAAAAAAAATATATGGGAATGGAAGAGCACGGAGTGAACACTTTTGTTTAGGGATATCCTACTTACAACATGTATTAAATGATTGGGGTAAGAAAAGAGGAACAGGTCATTATCAGGTAATAATAATAAGGAGGGGGTGTGGCTCAGAGGTTTATGGCTCTTGGTTTGCTGATTCGAGGTCCGGTACCGCTAAGCTACTGCCCTTGGGTCCTTGAGCAAAGCCCTTAACCCTCTGTGCTCCAGGGGGCGCCCCAGTTTCCAAATAAGCAGGGATATGCAAAGAAAGAATTTCCCTGTGCTGTAATGTTTATTTGACAAATACAGACTCTATTCTATTCTACTAATCAGGAAGATTACATAGCCATGATACATGATTATGAGCCATTATACAGCGCCCTCTGGAGCCATGGTGTACTGACCATTCGATCAGTACACCACCAGCTTAACCACTGAGTCACACCAATACAAATCGGAAGGTCGGGGTTCAAGCCCCTGGTATTGTTGCCTGCCCTTGGGTCCTTGAGCAAGGCCGTTCACACTCTGTGCACCAGGGGGCGCTGTATCATGGCTGACCCTTGTGCTCTGACCCCAACTTACAAACAAACACAAGCTGGGTTAGAAAGAATTTCACTGTGCTGTAATGTATATCTGACAAATAAAGGCTATTCATTTATTAGTGTATCACACAGTAACAGGAAATAGGTTGATGAGCTGAAAAACATGCAGTGAGAAGATAGAAATTTTTTTCCCGCGCTCTGATGTCGTACTTCCCATCCGTGTAAACTATTTACACTTGTTCCATGTTATAGAATATCATGAGTCTATAGTGAGGGTGCACGGTGGCTTAGTGGTTAGCACGTTCGCCTCACACCGCCAGGGTCCGGGTTCGATTCCCGTCTCGGCCATGTGCGTGTGGAGTTTGCATGTTCTCCCCGTGCCTCAGTGGGTTTTTCTCCGGGTTCTCTGGTTTCCTCCCGGTCCAAAAACATGCACGCTAGGTTGATTGGCACCTTGGAAAATTGTCCCTAGTGTATGATTGTGTGTGTGTGTGTATGTGCCCTGCGATGGGTTGGCATTCCATCCAGGGTGTATCCTGCCTTAATGCCCATAGACACCTGAGATAGACACAGACTCCCCGTGACCCGAGGGAAGATCGGATAAAGGGCATTAAGGCAGGAGGATACACCCTGGATGGAATGCCAACCCATCGCACAGGACACACTCACAATCACACACACATTCATACACTAGGGACAATTTTCCAATGTGACCAATCAACCTACCGTGCATGTTTTTGGACCGGGGGAGGAAACCGGAGAACCCGGAGAAAAAACCCCCTGAGGTACGGGGAGAACATGCAAACTCCACACACACATGGCCGAGACGGGAAATCGAACCTGGACCCTGGCGGTGTGAGGCGAACGTGCTAACCACTAAACCACCGTGCCCTGCATATACTGTATATATATATATATATTATTTATATAATTATATTAGTATTTATAATAATAATATATCTATTTCTAATATGTAAAATTGTTGGTTTATTTATTTAGACGGCTTATCAACAAATGCTATCCGACCAGTATTAGTATTATCAGTATTAGTAATATTAGTAGTAATAGCCACTATCGGTGAACATCTACTGGTCATACATGTGATAATCTGGATATCAGGTCCGGCTTTGTATGTGCTCAGAAATGCACACACATATCATGACATTCACTGGTCATTAAAACCCACGTGTGGCCACTCGTATCATGCCTTTATAAGGAAATCAGGAAAAGTTGTTATTATTTTTATTTTATTTATTTATGTTTTTTTTTTTTTTTTTTTTTACACACACACACACACACACACACACACACACACACACACACACACACACACACCACACACACACACATGCAAAGAATGTGAGAAAAATGTTTTACTGATTTAGCAAACAAGGCATGTTGCACATACCAGAACCGTTTATCCCTTACAAATGAACAGTCCTTCCCAGAATTCCGTTTATCACCCTTATATGAGATTATTCAGGAAACCCGGTTCGGTGTGCTCGGCACTTCCACTTCG
This sequence comes from Kryptopterus vitreolus, assembly GCA_030449085.1. NCBI lineage: Eukaryota > Metazoa > Chordata > Actinopteri > Siluriformes > Siluridae > Kryptopterus > Kryptopterus vitreolus. The sequence continues at coordinate 7,448,203 of JACRUU010000007.1, forward strand.
TCTGCTCTTCCTTTCTCAGAGCTTTTATAGCTGCATTAAAAAAAACAACAGCAGGCTCTTTGTAAAGGACCAGAGAGAAGGTATGGCTTTACTGCTGCTACTCCCACCGAGCGGAGTCTGATAAAACAAACCCACGGCCTCCCGGGAAAACAATGGCACAGTGTAGAAACACAACGTCATGTGCACATAGGAATGTGTGTGTGCGTTTCCTATATTATTATTTTATGTTCACCAGCTGAGAAGATAAGATTGCAGGGGTGCAACAGTACACCAAAATCACGGTTTGCTATGTACTACGCCTGCAACTAATGATTATTACGGTAATCGATTAATTGGAATACAAACCTTTTTTTTTTTATTATTAAATATTTTTTTATTTATTTTTTAAATGTTTTTCTTATTGTAACTGTCAAACCATGGGATATTTATGTATAAAAGTGTACTTTAAAAAATGCAAAAGCCACATATTAAATTTAAGTATCTAAAATAAAAAAAAAAAGACCAGCAAAAAAGCCATTTGTGTAAATCAGCATTTGCATTGTTTTCATTGATGACTGCAGATGGCTATAATGCTAATGCTATAAAGCTAAAAATGCTATTAAAAGAGAACAGAACAGAGCAGTGTATTAAAAAAAAAAACAACAAAAAAAACCACAGGCTTAATTTTAAAAAAGGAGAAAATATTAATGTAGAAATGCAGAAGCCCTGAAAAAAAAAACAACAACTTTGAATAAAAATGGAAATTTATTTACTGCTGGCGGTTCAACGTTACTCTCTGAGATTTTGCTAGCGCCGGTGTTATCTGGCGGTCGCGCTAACCCTGAACACGAGCAGCCCAAATAATCAATAACGGCATTCATTATCAACGAATTTCATTATTGATTTTTATCGCAGCTCTAGTACGCACCAAATCGCAAACAAAAGTCACAATTCTGTTCAATTTCACTACAGTTAAGGGGGAAGAAATAGAAAATGAAATACAAAATAAATTGTGATATTATTATTAGTATTTGCATCTTTAAAATAATTTCTAAATAAAAAAATATAATCGCATAAACAAATTAATTAAATACCCTTTTCTGCAATATTGATTAGTTTGTGTAGAAATCCATACAGCAAGACAATGCGCTACTTTATCCGGATTTTGTTCTTTGCATGCAGAAAATCGATGAATTCCGGTCTTATTCAGTGTTTATTAGAAATCCATGCTGATAGTTTTTCCGGGTTCCTGTACGCTGTAATTACAAGAGTGGCCTCTAGAGGCAAATCACGCGCTGTTACTTTTTTCTGTTTTTACTGGTGCTTGCAAAAGCATCACTATTAGAATCTCTCTCTGGCTCCGGTCAAACATTTGGCACGTAACTCGTCCCGCAGTTTTTGTCCAATCCTCATGAATCATACCTCATATCGTGCGGCCCGATGGTGTGAGGTGTGCTGTTACTTTTATAAGGAATCGCCCCACGGAATTCCGAACCCGGGGCCAAAAAGCGGGAATTTTTTCCCTTAGAAAATGAATGGGGTTGAAATTTCGTGCCTCACAGTTCGGCCTGTGAGCGTCCGACATGCACATATGGCAAATCCACTCGTAGGGGGTCCGGAGTGGATCATGATCATATACCTCCCGAATCCCACACCCGTTCGGAATTTCGGGAAATCTGTGACATTCTGGCCCCATAAAGAATGAATGGGGAAATTTGACGCTCCACCGTTCGGCCCGTGTTCGCCCAACATGCACATTTGACATATAAACTCGTAGGTGAGATGGAATACGTCGCATATGACTCTCGAACCATAGACCCGTTTGGAATTCCGGGAATTCTGCAGCATTCTGGCCCACACAGATGAATGGGGAACATTTTGACGCTCCACTGTTCGGCCGTATCGACGTATCCACTCGTCCGGGGCGGCAAGGACATTACACTGATATGACACTCGGTCCGAAAAACCACAGGGAATTATGGGTAATCAGGGCAAATTGATTTTGTTTGCCCTTGGGACGAATTTTTACCATAGAAAATGAATATCAATGCTATATATTAAACGGACCAGGTTCTAAGGCAGGGGTGGGCAATTATATTTTCCAAAGGGCCACATGAGAAACCTGAGGTGTGTTCGTGGGCCGAACCAACAATAACGTTGAACATAACTTATGTTCAATATGAATCTTTTTCCTCTTGTAAAGAGTGTTAAATATCATCATGTTCATTAGGCTACCCACTATCCTTAAGAATAAGAATATTCTATTTAAGGAAAAGAAACAACAAAAAAAATGGCTGTATTTTTCCTTCATTTTTAACACTGAGCATACTCCAACAACGTCAGCGTTGCTGTGTGGTTATACATTCTTCTCGTGCGGCAAAGAAGCCGAAGCAGTTCAGCGGGCCGGATTAAAAGGACCAAGGGGCCGGATGTGGCCCCCGGGCCGTAGTTTGCCCACCCCTGTTCTAAGGGGTCGCGCCCGCTGCCGCGGTTTACATCGGCAAGTATTACTCACATTTTCTTCAGGAAATATCTAGTTGCTGTTTATATATATATATTTATATTTTTAATAATTTATTATATATATATTAATATTTTATTGATTATATTTGCTATAATATATATATATATATATATATATATATATATATATATGATATTCTTTTTTTTTTTTACTTTTTTTTTATAATCATTAATAAATTTCATTGTTTTATATATTATAATATATATATATAATATTCTTTTTTATTTAGTAATTTTTGTATTTATGTAATGTTTTATGTGATAATAATATTCAACAAAATTTATATATTTATATTTTTGTTTTTTTTTATTCAAAGAAATGATGCTAAACATCAGTAAAAAACATTGCGTTTGTTTATATGAGTGTGTGACGGCACGTGCACTACCACCGGTGATAATAGACAACGCAGTTGTCACGGTAACCGTCACAGCCCTACTATCGATCGACCTCTAGTTATTACTACCCTTAATTGTTTACATGTAAATACATTTCAAATCATAACAAAATCTCTACAAGGAACAATAAAGAATGATGTGGCCTTCAGAAAAAAAAACAGATTGGTGGGTTAGGAAAGTAAACTTGTGTATTATTTAGTATTGTAGTTATTTGTATAATTGTCTGTGCGTTGTTGTTGAAATAATTCAATCCATTCATCATCTAACGCGCTTTATTCCGATCTTCCCTCGGGTCACGGGGAGTCTGTGTGTCTATCTCAGGCGTCTATGAGTATTAAGGCAGGATACACCCTGGATGGAATGCCAACCCATCTCAGGACACACACACACACACACACACACATTCATACACTAGGGACAATTTTCCAAGGTGCCAATCAACCTAGCCGTGCATGTTTTTGGACCAGGGAGGAAACCGGAGAACCGGAGAAACCCGGAGAAAAACCCCCTGAGGCACGGGGAGAACATGCACAAACTCCACACACACACACACATGGCCGAGACGGGAATCGAACCCGGACCCTGGCGGTGTGTGAGGCGAACGTGCTAACCACTAAACCACCGTTCAGTTCCCAGTCTTTACCCAACAGCAAAAATAAATCTGCGCGCGGTCAAATCGGACGTTTCTTTATTACTCCTCATCAATCAGGCCAGGTGACAGAGCAGAACGGCAAAATTAGCACGTTCGCCTCACACCGCAAGGGTCCCGGTTCGATTCCCGTCTCGGCCATGTGTGTGTGGAGTTTGTGCATGTTCTCCCCGTGCCAGGGAGGTGATAGCCCAGTGGTTAAGGTGTTGGACTCTGGACCGAAAGATCATGGGTTCAAACCCCACCACCACTAAGCTGTCCACTAGTGGGTCCCTTGAGCAAGGCCCTTAACCCTGAATTGCTCAATTGTAAGTCGCTCTGGATAAGAGCGTCTGCCAAATGCTGCAAATGTAAAATGTAAAATGTAATGTAAAATGCAAAATAAAAGTCCTTAAGTCTCTCTGTTACTCTGTTTAGCAAAGGCAGCTCAGCTTGTGCTCTTTTTTTAGCAAAGGCAGCTTGTGCTCTTTTTTCCCTCCTCTCTCTCTCTCTCCCCCTTCTCCCCTCTCTCTCTCTCTCTCTCTCTCTCTCTCTCTCTCTCTCTCTCTCTCTGTCTCTCCTATCGCTCTAGAGCTATATATATATATATATATATATATATATATATATATATATATATATATATATATATATATAGACGTATATGTATAAAGTATAGTACATGTAGTATGTACACCTATCTCTCTCTTTCTCTCTCTCCCTCCTTATCTCTTTCTCCCCATCTCTCTCTCTCTTAGATCTCTCTTGATCTATCTATCTATCTATCTATCTATCTATCTATCTATCTATATCTATCTATCTATCTATCTATATCTATACTATCCTTTGATATCTATCTCTGTCTCTCTCTCTCTATCTCATGTCTCTCTCTCTCTGTCTCCCTCTCGCACTTGCCTCAGTGAGTCACAGCTGAACAATCCAGTCTGGCAATATGTTATCTCTCAGAAATCATCCACATTATGATGCCTCCTCAAACACATACCTCACAGGCTCATATTCAGATGTTACCCCTTTTGCTCCGATCTCCATGGAAACGGTCGTAGTGAAAATGAGACATCTTTGTAATTAGACGATGTGTACTGTGATAAGCAGCTAGAGCGGGTAAATGAAGACGGTTACTTATCCGTTAATGATTAGTGTACGGTCTTAAATAAAACACATCAGTTCAATGTGTTTGTTTCTCACTCATACGAAACTGATGAAACGTCTATTTGGACCTCGTTTCAGTTCTCTACGGTTTATATATATATATATGTGTGTGTGTGTGTGTGTGTGTGTGTGTGTGTGTGTGTGTGTGTGTGTGTGTGTGTGTGTGTGTCAGTCATTTCATGGGTCATTCATGCGCCGGATTTTAAAAAAAAAAATTTCGTAATCGTCATAGGCCACACCCAACACCCAATCCTATCGGCTTACCGCGGCGGGGTAAACGATCATTTCTCTTACGATGTTACGATGTCAGCGCTAAAAAAATTAAACAGCCAACATGTCAGACGATCATGGCCGGAGCCGAGGTTTGCATCGTCAAGCATCAAAGAAAGCAAGGAAATGTACCATATCTAGTTAGTTTTCTTTTACTTTTTTTTTTTTTTTAGAAAAATGTGTTTTTATGGCATAGGAAATTGCAAAGAGTAACATCTGTTACAACTTCACACATTTACTGCATTTTCATTGACATGAAAATAAGTTTGATCATAAATTCAAATATCAATAAATTTAGAAAAAAATCATGTAAAAATTTTATTATTATTATTTTTTTTTAACCTCCATCTGCTCAATGATTTCTTCGCATCTATTTCCCATTCCGCAACATCGTCTGTGTTCTCCTGTCCAGAGCACTGCAGAGTTTAGTGGGTGGTGAATCAGTAATAATGGTCCGTGGGGAAACAATGTACTCCATGTGTTTTTTTTTTTTTTTTTTTAATAGTCTGATTGAAGCATCGAGGAAAATAATTTGCCTCATTTTTGTTTTATTCAAATCACTCGAGGAATCTTTTCAGCTCGAAAAACACGTTTTAGATGAGACCTTCTGCTAGAGAGACATTTTCATGCTGGTACAGGTTTGGTGTCTCCTAGTTAATTCATTCATTCATTCATTCATCTTCTACCGATCTTTATCCGATCTTCCCTCGGGTCACGGGGAGTCTGTGTCTATCTCAGGCGTCTATGGGCATTAAGGCAGGATACACCCTGGATGGAATGCCAACCCATCGACAGGGCACACACACACATTTCACACACACACATTCATACACTAGGGACAATTTTCCAAGGTGCCAATCAACCTACAGTGCGGGTTCTCCGGGAGGAAACCGGAGAACCCGGAGAAAAACCCCCTGAGGTACGGGGAGAACATGCTCTCCACACACACATGGCCGAGACGGGAATCGAACCCGGATCCTGGAGGTGTGAGGCGAACTTGCTAACCACTAAGCCACCATGCCCCCCTCCTAGTTCATGTTGATGTAAAATTAAATAACCAATTATGTGTTTGTTGGAGCATTAAAAAAAAAAAAAATCACATACGGCCGTCCTTGTGCTCTCCCAATACCTTTGCCTTTATAGAGTGCAGTATATAATATGCATTCTAAATAATAAAAAGAAAATGGAATGTGTGTATATTTATCCAGATTTCAGATGCTTCTTTGTCGGATCTATTATGTTTTTTGCGTTGTGTGTGAAAGCCCCAAACTTGCAAGGGCGAGACTGTGTTGACATCCTTTATTTTAACTATTGTTGGTCAGGATGTGTATCGGGGGGGGGGGGAAGGTACAGGCTGGATAATTGGTTACACACGATTGGACCCAAAGCCCCGTATCTGAAAAGTTTGAATCCTTTGTCTCGTTTTCTCCTCTTCGTTATATTTCGTGCAAGCGGGTGAGAGGAAATGCAGAAGCTTGACCGCGCTGTACGTCATGCTCTTCTTTTAAGAAACATCCATAGTTATTTTTTTTCCCTGTGTGTCCTTGGTCTGCACTGATCAAGCTCGGTGAGGACCTGAACTCACTGAAAAGAGCCATTGTGTACTCGGTTGAATGCGCGCGATGAAAAGGAAGCGTGTAGGAGTTGAAGCATGGAACGAGTATGCAACCTTCAAAAAGCAAGTTCTGCGGAGGACACGCACGTCCTCGCCAAACCTTATAGGGGAACCGGAACTTGGGCGCGAACGCGCTTCCGGTTCCGTTACACCTCAGGAGTGAGCGTGTGAGGTAGAGCTGGGCGATGTGGCATATAAATTGAGTCTCCTATTTTATTTATTTATTTATTTGGACCAAATTTAATTTTGGATAAAAATAACACTATGAATTAGTGCATGACGTCACACATTCTAACACTCTGCTGGCAGGTCTACCTCAGAACGCTATTCGTCCACTGCAAATGATTCAAAATGCAGCTGCGCGACTCGTGTTCAACCTGCCTAAATTCTCTCGCACTACCCCACTACTGCGCTCGCTCCACTGGCTTCCTGTAGCTGCTCTCACGCATCAGATTCAAAACACTGACGCTCGCCTACAAAGCCAAAAATGGATCTGCACCTTCATACTTGCGAAACCTCATCACCTCCCGTAGTGTACCTCGCTGCCTGAGAGCGTCCAGCACTGCTCGTCTGGTTCCACCGTCTCTCAGGGTAAAAGGTAAAACCGGCTCAAGGCTTCTTCTCTGCTCTGGCACCGAGGTGGTGGAACGAACTTCCACTGGATGTCCGAACAACGGAGACACTGTCTACCTTCAAACGTCGATTGAAGACCTACCTCTTCCAACAACACCCTATCCTAACATTCCTTTTATTCTCTTTTATCTCCCGCTGTCCAGAAATCAAACAAACAAAAAAAAGGCCACTGTCTATCCTCGTGTACTTAAGTTTGTATTTACCCTTCTTGACTAAATCTTATCTGAGACCTAAAGCACTTCCTGTACGTCGCCCTGGATAAGGGCGTCTGCTAAATACCGCAAATGTAACGTTAACACACAAATTGGCGTTACATTGATGTGCATGGTAGAGATCTGCGCTCTCGCGGGTCCCAACGCGAATAAGTGCAGTGCGGGGGACGAGATTTGATGGTGAAGGGGGTGCAGATGGGAATATATTCAATAGTATTATTCGCTGGACTCCTGCCAAATGGTCTTAAAAATTATATAAATGTGTGTGTATATATATATATATATATATATATATATATATATATATATATATATATATATATAGATATATATATATATATATATATATATATATATATAAACAAAGGAACTGTTATGAGGGGCACGGTGGTTTAGTGGTTAGCACGTTCGCCTCACACCGCCAGGATCCGGGTTCGATTCCCGTCTCGGCCATGTGTGTGTGGAGTTTGCATGTTCTCCCCGTGCCTCAGGGGGTTTTTTCTCCGGGTTCTCCGGTTTCCCCCGGTCCAAAAAACATGCACGGTAGGTTGATTGGCAACCTTGGAAAATTGTCCCTAGTGTATGAATGTGTGTGTGAGTGTGTGTGTGTGTCCTGCGATGGGTTGGCATTCCATCCAGGGTGTATCCTGCCTTAATACTCATAGACGCCTGAGATAGGCACAGGCTCCCCGTGACCCGAGGGAAGATCGGATAAAACGGTAGAAGATGAATGAATGAATGAATAAACTGTGTGAATCTACTGCAAAAATGTCAATTAAAATGAAAATAAATATATACAGGCACAAGGTTGGGAGCGACTTCAATATTGCATATTTATGCATGAACGGTGGGGGGGGGGTGTCAAAGTAACATATGTTTTGCAGAAGCGGGAAATAACTTTGAATCTCGTAGGAAATCCAAATGTTACATCACCGATCTGCAGTCAAATTAGTTCTTTAATATTTAGCTATATTATATAGGCTGTTTTGTGTGGTTTCATTGACGGAAGTTCATAAATAAACAGATGTTTTGTTACGGATGTTTTCGCATCAACTTATTTGTTTTTCTCATTCTTGGGTTTTCATTTATTTATTTATTTATTTTGCATAAAATTTGATCTTTTCTCGTAGTCAAGAATTCCAAAATTGGACCATGAGAGGAATCTGGGTTCTCTCGACCGTTTTTATATCAAGTGTGTCGTCCCATGTCATGTCATTGATTTGTTCATTCGTTTTGAACACATTTGCATCTTTAAAAAATAAATAAATAAATAAATTGTTAAAACAGGAATTGAAATTAAGTTTGTAAGAGATATACACATTTCAATCTGGAACGAGAACATGTACAGCAGATGCCGAAGTAGAGGTGTGTGTATATGTATATATAATTAGATTATATATATATATATATAATATATAATATATATAATATATATAGCAATATTGACTTTCTGTCATACAAGCCACCACCGCAGTAGTCAAAAAGTGCCCTCGTATTAATAAAATAACACTATTTCTTTATTTACTTGCATTAAAGTTTTAATGGTGTTTGGCAGAGGCCTGCGGTTTATGAACCACTTCTTAAGTATGCAATGACATGAAATGTAAATGCTTAAATTGATTTGATTTGATTTACTGTTATGCAGTGTGGAACAATCTTGGTGTACGGAACAGCATTTGACAGGGGACATTAAAAATAATGTTTTCATATTTGGCGATCAGACCCTACCTCACTTTGTGTCTAATCCCCCGTGACTTGATGCGCGAGCAGCTGATAATTGTAGACAAATCTTGAAAAGATAATCTTGGCGAACAGAAATTGGCGAATAATAAAGAAAGTAAGCTCGAATGACTTTTCCTAATGAAGCACAGTGCATTTGATGAGAAGTCCCCAGCTGGAGAGGAAGCGGAGAGGAAAAAAAACATTTCAGAACGGCTGCTGAATAGAGCAAATTTAACTTTATACGGTCTTCAAGTTCAAAAGTCAAATGCGTTTTGAGACGCCGGGCAAATAATATTTTGTGGGAAAGTGGCCAAAATGGTTAAAATGATTATGTATGAATACGTGTATGTATGTAACTCTAGCCACCTATCTCCCTGTATATGTGTGTGTGTGTGTGTGTGTGTGTGTGTGTGTGTGTGTTGTGTAGCACGTTTGCCTCATACCTCCAGGGTTGGGGGTTTGATGATTCCCACCTCTACTTTGTGTTGTGTATGTTCTAGCCCCACCCCCCACACAATATTAAATATAATATATATATATATACATATATATATATATATATATATATATATATATATATATATATATATCATTCATTCATTCATTCATCTTCTACCGCTTTATCCGATCTTCCATCGGGTCACGGGGAGACCTGTGCCTATCTCAGGCATCTATGGGCATTAAGGCAGGATACACCCTGGATGGAATGCCAACCCATCGCAGGGCACACACACACACATTCACACACACATTCATACACACTAGGGACAATTTTCCAAGGTGCCAATCAACCTACCATGCATGTTTTTGGACCGGGGGGAAACCGGAGAACCCGGAGAAAAACCCCCTGAGGCACGGGGAGAACATGCAAACTCCACACACACATGACCGAGACGGGAATCAAACCCGGATCCCTGGCGGTGTGAGGCGAACGTGCTAACCACTACGCCACCGTGCCCCACTATATATATATATATATATATATATATATATATATATATATATATATATATGATATATATATATATATATATATACACAAATACACACACACACACATATTCATCTGTGATATATCATATATTCACACACACACATATACACAAAGATGAGTATATATGCGTGTGGTGTGGGTTGTGTGTGTGGTGTGTGTGTGGGTGTGTGTTGTATATATATATATATATATATATATATATGTATACACACACACATATATTATGTATAGATATATATATACTTTTGTTCTCACACAAAAGTTATACTTTATACATTTTTTATACTTTTGGTACTTTATTTGTTATTGATTCCATTTTTTTTTTTGGATCTTTCAGTTTTCTTTTCTTTTCTTTTCTCAGTATTATTGTATATGTGACATATAATCTGACACGTTTGGTTTCATAGGATATTTGCTCCTAGGTGACTTGCTCAAAGGCCAGCTTGTTTTTTTGGCAGTTGGGATTGAACTCGGACAGTCAGAAACCCAACGTTCTAAGCACTGAGCTGCCTCATCCTAGATTAGATTAGATTAGGTTAGATTAGATTAGATCTTTATTGTCATTGTGCAAGGTATGTATTAGCATCTAACCAGTAGTGCTTAAGTGGCTTATTTACAGTAAATAGCAGTGTGATAAATAAGGGTATGACGTTCATAATTACAGTGGTTCAGGTGAATAATGTACAGAAGATGATGTACATGGTGTGTGTGTATGTTTGTGTGTCTGTGTGGTGTGTGTGTATATGTGTATATATATAAATGTATATATATATATATATATATATATATATATAAGGGCACGGTGGTTTAGTGGTTAGCACGTTCGCCTCACACCGCCAGGGTCCGGGTTCGATTCCCGTCTCGGTCCATGTGTGTGTGGAGTTTGCATTTTCTCCCCGTGCCTCAGGGGTTTTTTCTCCGGGTTCTCCGGTTTCCTCCCCGGTCCAAAAACATGCACGGTAGGTTGATTGGCACCTTGGAAAAATTGTCCCTAGTGTATGAATGGTGTGTGTGTGTGTGTGTGTGTGTGTGTGTGTGTGTGTGTGTGTGTGTTCCATGCGTTGGGTTGGCATTCCATCCACGGTGTATCCTGCCTTAATGCTCATAGACGCCTGAGATAGACACAGACTTAGACCCCATGACCCGAGGGAAGATCGGATAATAGCGGTAGCAGATGAATGAATGAATGAATGAATAATAATACATACACACACACACACACACTCTCCTCTCTCTCTCTCTCTCTCTCTCTCTCTCTCTCTCTATCTATATCTATATATATATATATATATATATATATATATATATATATATATGCAAGGAAGGATACATAGCTTGTATACATAGTTGACAACTTGTATGTTACACTATATACAGAATTGGTATGAATGGAATACACAGTAATGTCATTATAGATAGTTATGGATGGTGCAATAATGCATAATTATTGGTAGTGCAAATACAGAAAGTGACAGCGCAGTAGTGATAGTTAAGGCTATATGATCATCTGTTCGGTGCAGAAACACATTTGTTTGTATTGGCTCTGAGGCATCGGGAGCCTGATGGGAGACGTGTAAACAGTGCATGGTTGGGGTATCGGCTATAACGCCCCTCGCCGTTTCTTATAAACGTTCTCCAGGGTGGCAAGCTGAGTTCCAATGATTCTTTGGTCGGTTTTCACAAACCTCGGAGCAGTGTTTGCGAAACTCACTAATTATTTGGGTCTAGTTACATCCTCTGTGTTGTTGATGATTTCCCTGTGTGCTCACTTCAGTCACATATCAGTGAGTTTCTTGGCTCACTGAAATGATATACTGGAATCACTAACTGTTGCAGGGGAATAATAAGCTAAAACTCCCCCCCCCCCCCCCCCCAGATTCTCTTTAAAAATCCAGATTGAAAATACTTGTAGTATATCTCTTACAAACTTAATTTCACTCCCTGTTTACAAACATCTTTTTTTTTTAAAAAAGCTGCAAATGTGTTCAAAACGAATGAACAAATCAATGACATGCCATTTACACCGATGTAAGTTAGTGATTATTGCCAGCACTAATAGATAGACGGGGTATATTGAAGTATATTGAGTTTTCAGCATTCAAGGGTTCATAAATGCATTTAAATGTGTGTGTGTGTGTGTGTGTGTGTGTGTGTGTGTGTGTGTGTGTGTTTTCGCTGTCTATATCTCCAAACCTTGTTTCACGTTTTCTCTCTTTTCTTTCACTAATCCTCATGATGGACAGATTTAGCCTTTTTTTACGGAAAGAAAAGTGTTTGGTATGAGACACATCCTTACTTGGATTCATTAAGTTAAATAATTTCATGCCGTATTTAAATAGGTTAAAATTCCCGCTTGTTTCCGTCCGATTCTGACACGGAAACATGCGAAAGGCAGGAGTTTAGCAAAACGCCCAGCTACTCCTAAACATTTCTTACATTCAGGGGGCCTCAGCCTGATGTCATGCTCGCTGACACATTATAAAGTGTCAGGAATGCACCCACAAGCTGAGCCCCCATGCCGAGCGCTTCGTTGCAACGACTGTAGAGCTCGTGTTATGAAAGCGCCGTGTCTACGTATGACGGGTATGCAGTTATTCCCACATACCTTTTGCATTAGATAAGGCTGGGCTCCTCCTCTTTATACGGACCTATTGAAGGAGTGTGAACCAAGTGAAGGACGAAGTAAAATTCCTCTCTTCATGCAATATAATATTTCAGTACTCTTTTTGCACGTCTACTTTCGTTTCGAAAGTTCACAATCAATCGTAAGTTCTGAGCGATGAGAACTACAGTTGTATCCTTCATTCTTCTACACAACATCCCTTTGCACGCCACGTAAACTGTGGTGGTTGTTTGTTTGCGGTCGTGCCACGGGTTATTATTTGACCCAATTTATGCATTCCTTTCAAAGTAGCATGTGTTTTTTACATTTCGTGAGGTAAACAATGAAAATACAGTCAACCCACACAACGTTGCGGTTCAGAGTTTGCAGCCTCAGTCCATTTCAGATTTATTTTCACCCCCTTCATAAACTAACTAATAATTGTTTTGCGACACTTTGTCAATAATTACACTTAGCTTTGTCGATTCCCGCGGTCCATCGTGTAAACTGATTTCGATTACTACATAAGGTCCTGGCAGATTGGACGTGACGAAGGTCCTGACAGGTCGCCAGGTGAAAAGCACCCAGCAATCGTTAAAAGGAAACAAGTATGTGATTTGTGAGGAGAAATCGATTTATTTATTATTAGTCATCAAGTGTTCATTTTGTCCTCAGTTGACGTGTAGGAAGCAGGAAACATGGGCAGTAAACGGCTTGTTTTTTTTTTTTTTTTGTGAGGTAAACAATTTGCAGTCTTTTTTTTTTACCTTTATAAACTAACTAATAATTATTTTGTGTAAATAGCCTCCTTGATTTTCTTTTAAATGGCTATATTCCATGCCTATATAGAATGTTTCAAGTGCTTTAACGCTAAATCATTCATTCATATCATTCATATCATTATAGGACCTTATGCGGTCATCTAAATGTCAGTTTGGGCCAGGGGGAAGCACTCAAAAGTGTCACTTATTAGTTTACATCAATAATTACACAAAAAAGGTCCTGGCAGATTGGACGTGAAGGTCCTGACAGGTTGCCAGGTGAAATGCCAATGCACGCAAGAAACAATAAAAGGAATCAAGATTTTTTATTTTATAACAAGTATGTGATTCCAGAGTCGGAATCGATTTTCGGGGAAGTGAATAACGCTGATTATCTCATCGTGGTACCTGTTATTGGGTGGGATATGAGCAAATGATCATTTTGTCCTCAGTTGACTTGCTATGGTTATGGGTATGATTTATTATGATACTAGAGGTCAAGGAAGGAACCAGTAGGGAACGGGTTGAACGGGGTTAAAGGGTGGACCGTGTGGTCCGATCCAACAGATGAGCTCCTGTAGCTCAAATTGCTGAAGTAGTTCCGGCTGTTACTGGTCAGGGGATCACCGCGGTATCAGGCAGGTGGTCAGAATGTAACGTCTGATCAGTGACAAAAGTGATCTTTTTTCATAACGCTCCGTTTTCTACCACTATGCATTATGCTGTTTTGAGAAAGCTTCATCACAGGACCTTTTTGATTTTTTGTTTTGCTCTTTAACACTGGCTTTGACCCCGAAAAGACTTAAGGAACCCGCAGAACCAGCTCATGAACCTGGATCTGACTGAAGCATCCTTGTGGAATCTCCGAGGGCTTATTAGCAATTAGCGAGGAGAGCACTGGTTTGTCCTTGAAGGGAAAACACACGTGGCTGTGTTGTGCTGAAGAACAAAAGAGCCCTGTGTTTTAACGAGGGCCCCACATGGGAGCGCTTTGAGTCCCCCCCCCCTTCTCAAACTGAATAAGAAAACTCACGATGGAACTATCCACGGATTTCCCAGCATGCCTGTCAAGAGGGGACCTTTATTGTTGTGAGTGGAGTTTGTACTCTTGTGTTAAAATGCAACTTAGAAAGGATTGAGTAAACACTGGGCCTTATTTCTCACGCCGTGTGAAATAGCAGTGGTGATTTTGTGTGCAGTTACAATCTGAGTTTCCTCACAAACATATTAAGTGGTAGTTTATTTATTTTAAAATGCATTTTTATTGATAAATAATTGAACTTCTATGTAAAAAAAATGTTTATTTTTTTATTAAATGTATTAATATATTGTTTCTTAAATGCATGCAAAGTATGTTGAAATAAATAGTAAAACTTATCTTTAGAAAATTTAATTTAATATTATATATATATATATATATATATATATATATATATATATATATATATATATATATATATATATATATATATAAATTGCACACACACATACACACATCTGTATCATCCAAATGGGGTCTAACAAATGTGAAATTTTTTTTTTCGTTTATTTTATTTAGTCAATTTAATTTGTGATAATTTAATCCTTTGCTCAGTTTTAACTAATTGTAATAAAAGTGCATTTTTATTTATTCTTAAAAAAAAAAAAAAAATATATATATATATATATATATATATATATATATATATATATATATATATATATATATATATATATATATATATATATAATGACAAGAATAAAATTACGATGAGCAGAGTCGCCTTCCTTGTCCTTCTTTTTTTTTTTTTTTGGTATAAAAATTTTATCAAATATTTTTTGTAAAAATACAAATAGTACAGAAAATTCACAGGTGCTTCATTTACATTTAATATTCATAACTGTATTGACATTATAGCCGGATCTGTAGTTACTACGATGCATGGTGAGGTGTGCGCTAGATGAGGCTGAACCAACTGAGCAAATGTTCCACCAGTCAAAAGGATTGACGGGGAAGGAGATTGGACTGGGCATGTGTCCAGCTCCTTATCTAATCTTTGTGATGTACAATGTGGGCTACAACAGTCAGGATTGTTTTAACAACCGTTGTGGCCCATGGGAATCGACTAAGATTTTAGTGTGCAACACGACCACTTTTTATTATTTATCATGCAGTAGCTGGAAATCTCGCTCGCATAAAAGTTTAGATACCTTCCTGCAACAGCCAAGTCGGCAGTTCCAATATGACTTGGGTTAAAGAATCTGATTTGAACTAGAGTTGGACGATGTGTCATCTAAATTGAATCGCGATTTTTTTTTTTTTAGACAAAATTTGATATTTGGTTTTGGATACAGAGGGAAAATGCGTCAATTTTAACCTGTTTGTAGTCGGTGTTTGGGACCTGACCTGACTGGCTATGCCTCTTCCACTGTCTGATCTTATACTGCCTTTCTTCAGGCTGAATATAGACTAGCACACTTGGCATTATCTAATCTGGGCTCGTAGAGACAATATGGTCCCTCCATTACAACGTGTACTCAGCATGAACTCTCATCGCCCCTCCCCCTCCCCCTTTGAACAATCTTATTTTTGCATCAAATTGCCGAGGACGAGGCACCGGGGTAATGAAGTTTCTTCCTTTAAAGACATTAGAAGCCAGGCAACATGGCTCATTGACGAGCGCAAAGGCACAATGTCACCTCTTGCTGGGATTTCACTGCAACTTGCTAAACGTCCATCTGTGTGGGTGACGAGTATAATGATAGAGCGTTATGGCGACTGGGAACTTCAGGAGCTCAATCATAACTCCCTGGCACACCGCCCCCCCACCACACACACACACATTTCCGTTCTCTAGCCTGGCATGTCATTGAAAGAGAATGCATGGCATTGGCAAGCTCTGACTGCCTCTAGAGCAAAACCATCAGATTCGATACATTACAGCTTAATTTGAGGTTATGGTTTATGCCGATGTTAGAAATAGGAAAAGTATTGCGAAATATACGAAATACAACATAGCGACATGCTCTGACGAATCCAAAGAGCTTGTTTCCAAGAGGGGCGGGGTTTCATCAGTCATATGGAAACGGTTCCGTTTTGCAATTTCAGACGTTCAGCAAACCAAAGCGCCGCTGTCTCACAAACATGCTAAACAGGACGACTCCAACCCCAAAACACGGGCTAAAAACAGGTTTAAAAAAAATTCACTTTTTCTTAAAAAAAATTAAATAAAATAAATAAATCTGCGATGCAATTTATGACGTATCGTCCAGCTCTAGGACACACGGTACCGAAGTGCATTTGTTATATGTATATTATAAAAGTAAGAATTGATAAAATCTCCGAACATTGTTTTTTTTTCACATTGATCAGCCAAATGACCATAATTTTGCCCCCCCCCCCTTTTGCTGCCGTACCAGTCCTGACCTATCGAACATTAACAGCGTTAACTTCTTAAGCAAATTGCGCAACAGGAGCTTATCTGTTGGATCGCATGACACGAAGCCTTTTAAGTGCATCATTGAGCCTCGGCCGCCCAGGACCCACCCTGTCTTGGCATGGCTGGGACGTGCACTCTTGACCTTCGGACCCAACGATCACCTCGTTAACAACAAGAAAGAATAAACAAAGCAAAAAAAAACAATTTGGGGGGCTTTCTTATAATATTACCAATATCATTGTGACATTTTCCTTTCTTCTTAAATATTCCTTCTCGGGGAAAATGATTCGTATCTCCAAGTGACTGGGCCCGAATTTCATCTTTATACCATCAGTCCTGCAAACACAAACCCAGACTCGTACCTCCGAGTCGAGCGATAGAAGAGCGATATCAGCTCAGCCACAAGCTCTATTGTTCCATTTCCTTTCAAACCCCAATCCAGCAGGAACCAGGGGATGTGCTGCCAAGTGCTTCTTCGCCTTTTATTATTCTGATTCGCAGGCAGATTCTCCTTCCTTTCGAAAGCACGGGCTTCTTTTTGATC
>JACRUU010000007.1:7470670-7515670 GCA_030449085.1 Kryptopterus vitreolus
TTTAGAAATGAGATCATATATATATATATATATATATATATATATATATATATATATATATATATATATATATATATATATATATATATATATATATATATATATATATATATATATATATATATATATATATATATATATATATATGATATATATATATAATATATATATATATATATATATATATAGAGGCACGGTGGCGTAGTGGTTAGCACGTTCGCCTCACACCGCCAGGATCCGGGTTTGATTCCCGTCTCGGCCATGTGTGTGTGGAGTTTGCATGTTCTCCCCGTGCCTCAAGGAGGTTTTTCTCCGGGTTCTCCGGTTTCCTCCCGGTCCAAAAACATGTACGGTAGGTTGATTGGCACCTTGGAGAATTGTCCCTAGTGTATGAATGTGTGTGTGAATGTGTGTGTGTGTTGCCCTGCGATGGGTTGGCATTCCATCCAGGGTGTATCCTGCCTTAATGCCCATAGACGCCCGAGATAGGCACAGACTCCCCGTGACCCGAGGGAAGATCGGATAAAGCGGTAGGCCTTAATAGAAGTAGAGAAGATGAATGAATGAATGAATGAATATATATGTGTGTGTGTGTGTGTGTGTGTGTGTGTGTGTGTGTATCGTGATTTTTTTTGTTCTTCTTTTCGATTAATCATTCAGCCCTAAGCGTGATTCGCCTAATCAAAGTTTGATCATCCACAGAGTTGCTTTAGGGAAACGTACATAAGCCTAAACATTTGTTGGTACTCTGATTTTTCATATGATTAAAAATAGTGATTGATGGGGGGTTTTTTTTTGTACAGGAAAGTTTTTTTAAAAGGGTTTTCCCAGAACTGCGCACCACACACACACACACACACACACCACACACACACACACACACACACACACACACACACACGAAGATATGTTACACAATGTGTTGTATCTCGCCGTCCAGTGTCGTCCCTCAAGGGAGCTTCTAGTGTGTAGAATAATGAAGCAGACAGACGTAACAGTCAGGATCAGATATCACAGAGTTGAATGAATCAGGAATCTAGCGAGCGTGGAATTTCCATCCCGGGTACACGATACTGCTGAGGAGGAGAAATCGATCCCCGGTTGTCTGACCGTCTAAGCCCCTCCCTCCGGTTCAACATTTTTGCTCTTCCGTGATTAAATGTCTTCTTGTTTGCTATTTACAGCAATAAGATCATAAGTCATTTACTGGCAAATAGACAAGATGCGGTCTAGTACATTTTTCTTCCGTTACAGGTGCGCTTTAGGTTTATGCCTGCGTTTAGGGACGGAGGGGGTCGGGGACCGGGAGGCGGTGCTTCGGGCGGAAATCGAAAATGGACGTGTGATGCATAATTGATGGCTTTAATCCCAGAGCAGTGGGGAGACGATCGGCGTGAAAGCATTCGTCAAGCTGCGAGTCTGTAGGGTTCCTAACTACTA
The DNA here is from genome assembly GCA_030449085.1 of Kryptopterus vitreolus. Classification (NCBI taxonomy): domain Eukaryota; kingdom Metazoa; phylum Chordata; class Actinopteri; order Siluriformes; family Siluridae; genus Kryptopterus; species Kryptopterus vitreolus. The sequence continues at coordinate 7,472,111 of JACRUU010000007.1, forward strand.
CAAATAAAGAGCGATGACCTCATTACTCTCTCTCTCTCTCTCTCTCTTTTTCTCTTTTCTCTGACTCTGTAACCATGACAGATAGACTGTATGACCAATTTATATACACATTTGTTTCGTTTACACTTTAAGGATCGTAATTAATAGTGGGTAAAATATTACTTCAGTAACAGTGCTTTCTTTCAACATTCACTGGAGTATGAAAGTATTTGCCCCCACATGCATGTATATATCCTAAGTGCTATGGTTTATTATGGCTATTAGCATTTTTAGCATTCATTAGCATTTTTGTTACATGACTCTCCACTCAGTTTATGTGAAAAGACTCGCACCGGTCTATTAAGAGTGATATTAATGCCTCAAACACCAACTGATATCTATATCAACTGATATCAACTGTGTAACGTCGTGCGTATTCCTCCGTACCGCCATTTTTAAAGTCGAAAGGATCATGGAAGAGAAAATATAAACACCTCTATGATTCTTCATCGCCATTTTACAAAGACTGCCAGAGAATTCCTGTCATTCCAGGAAGTCACCATTGTTCCTACAGTCAAAAACACCAAAACTCAACACCGCCAACTAGTGTTTGTGAATAGTCACTGCAGAGCGACGCAGAAGTATAAAACGCTCACGACGGTGTCGGTGCTACGTGCGTAGGCTACAGCGTTCACTCTACGCAGGAGTATAAACCAGCCTGCGTTTACATCATGCTACGTTCACACGCTATTGCTGTTTTTTTACTTATTGGTACTGTGGCGACTCGCTCGCCGCTTCAGGCTGAACACAGGCGCGGAGAGGCATAACTGGGAGTGCAAAAACAGTGTTTATTAAAAGTAAAGCAAAAATAAAGAGTTCGTGTCCAATATTTGGGGGATCAGGATCAGTTGAGGAGTGGCTGGAACGGGAGATGGAGCGCGGAGATCCCTCGACGCGCTCTCCCACGTTGGGTCCCGACCCGTGGGCGGCTTCGTTCTCCGGATCTCCATCGGCTTCCAGGGGTCAGGCTCTTTTCCTGCCGCAAGGCTGTGGAAGCTCCCAGCTATCAGGCACTGCGAGGGTCTGGCGGGTATTTCCCATCCGCGCTTGCCGTCTAACCTGTAGTGGGAGGCCGGGAGAAAAAGGCACATACACGCCGTTAGTCGGGAGCCCAGACCTTCTCCGACGACAACCGCAGTCCGGCGACGTTTTATAGACGCCGCCTGATTTGGGATAATGAAGGCGCCACTCCGGGATAAGCTCCAGCCGTGTCTTGTTGATGACGCCGCGCCTCTCTCTCATCCGTGCTGGGTTGCGCGGCGATTGCGTACTTTAGTCAAGTACAGATGATTAAATTGACTTCCTCACTGTTCACCACTGATTATATCATCATATAACTAAAGCGTAATGTTATATAAGAGAAAAGAAAAGAGATATTTTTCGGCTTGGTTTGTGAAATGGACGTGGTAGACCAGTGTTTAAGCCATTGGGCCCTAAAGCAGTGCGGTCCCCCAAACCGGGTTAGTTGGTACAGGAACGCACAGAAAGAATACATAACTTACGTTATTTCCGTTTTGTTTTCTTTTGGGAAATTACCATACGTCTATGACTTACCCTTGCCTCGGTCACATGACCGCTACTTTCTTAAATGCACTGCTCCGGCCGCTAACACACAATACATCGATGCTAAATTGAAATCCCCAAGATAATAAAATAAAGACGCACCTTGAAGGCCGCTCTGACGGGCGCAGTACCACCAAGCTGCCACTAGCGGGCCAAAGCCCTAAATCCTCAACTGCTCAGTTGTTGTAAGTCACTCTGGATAAGGGCATCTGCCAAATACTGTACATGTAAACATGTTTGACCTGAATAAACATTTGCTCCGTCCATTATTTTCCCTGAACTTGTGTTTCCTGCCTTCCAGATCACCACGCTGATTAATCACAAGGACAAGCTAAAGAAGACGGAGAAGACGTCGCGGGCCATCCAGAGGGTGGGCCAGGCGGTCAGCGCCGCCGTGAGCCGCTTCGTGGCGGTCGGAGAAGCCATCGCGCTCGAGAACGAGGAATTAAAGGAAGAAATGGGTCACGCCTGCTTCGAGGCCAGGCGAGCAGGTCGGTCCGGAGTTAACCACACTCGTCGTTTCGCACACTCACGCCTTTAATTCGATGCGCTCCGTATAAAGTAGAGCGATGAGCGGTGCGGTTCCGCTTCCCCAAGACACACAGAAGGGGAGGACATTAAGGGAAGCGCTATGAATATTCATGGTGCCATTGTTTGTATGTAATTGCGTCTGCCTAAGGAAAAGAGAGAGAGATTGAGAGAGGTGGAGGTTTTCCTCCTATTGTTCAAGGTGAGCGCTCTAACCTTCTGAAAAGCAGCTCTCCAAATCTAACCCCTTCACATCTCCACGTTTCGTTCCTGGGTTTCTCTCAGAACATCTCAGAATTCCCGCCTGTAGAAGCTCCTTCATGATGACTTGCTTTGTGTGAAGGTTGTAAGTGTTACTCGGAATTACTCGCGCCGGCGAGGAGTCGAAATATCGCTTCTCTGCGCTTTTCTCGAGTGTTTACATGAAATGCAGTTTGTACATTTTCTCATGTAAACAATCGGTGCATTATAGAAGGATTTTGTATGGAGGTAACAGCAGTCAACATGTAATAAATAGCAACTTGAAATCAAAAGTAACAAAATAAAATAAAAACAATAATATCTTGATATGCAAAATTATTGTATGTATCTATCTATGTTTTTAGACTTGACTATATTCATATATATATATATATATATATATATATATATATATATATATATATATATATATATATTTTTTTTTTTTTTTTAAATAAATATTTAAATAAATTTTAGAGAAAATATTTCCTAGCAAGCAACTTGAGATCTATCTATCTATCTATCTATCTATTTATCTATCTATATATATATATACTATATCTATATCTATCTATATATATACATATATATAGATATATATATATCTATATATATATATATATATATATATATATATATATATATATATATATATATATATATAGTATATATATATATATATATATATATATATATATGTTTGTTTGTTTTTTTTAGAGTTGACTATATACACACACACGCACACACACACACCACACACACACACACACACACACATATATATATATATATATATATATATATATATATATATATATATTATTATAATTTTTTTTTTTTTTTATATCTAAGAAAGTAAGTTTTACAGAAAAGAAAATATTTCCATGCAAGCAACTTAATAATGCCCAAGCACCACTAGAAGACACACTCCAGTTCTTTCAACGTTCTTCTTTCGAACAAGGAGTTAGAGGAAGAACTGGGTCATGGCTGCTCCGAGGCCTGGCGAGTAGGCCGGTCCGGGGTAAACCACAATCGGCATGTCACACACGTCAGTTCTTCCGCGTTCTTCCGTCGGAATGCTTTCAGCTGATTGTGAAGCGCAGGAAGCTGCTGGCCTGCGGTAAATACAGCGAGCGATCAGCTGCTCCTGTACCTCCCAGTGAGGGAGACCTACACAGCACTGGGATTAGTGTGGCTTTATGGGTTAGCAGCTCATTCCCCACAGCGCTGAGACACGCAGTCATGCGTCTAATCCTGCTGCTCATTCCGCTGAACTCTGACTACTCACACGGAATGAGCAAAAGTGTCACAGTTAATCCAGTGGAGCACATGGGAAAATTCACCAAAGTCCCTCTCTGGGGAGATCTAAAACGGGGGAAAAGCCAAGGTGTTGAACGAAATAAAAGCTCAGGGATGGAAAGAAGAAGGTGGGGGAGGGGAGGGGAGGGGGGGTGGACAGTACCAAATGGGCCAGACAAAAGGGCTTTGCATATGTTATTTACCCCCTGCACATATTATAGTGTTACACTTAGGGATGCAAGAAAAAATGTCAGTATCGCGATATATAGTTTGGCGATACTGTAGTGATTCTCAAAAAAAAAATATATATATATATATATATATATATAATATAAAGGTCATTTCAATACAGTGATAAAAATTGTGCCCATGTATTGCAATACACTTGATGGCAGTGAAGTGCAATACGGGAGATTCACAAGTCGTCAATTGAAATTAGTGCTAGTGTATAGCTTTATTTTTTATGGCGATGTGGAAAATGTTCTCCGCCTCCCGCCCCGTATTACACTTGCGAAATATGAAATACAGCATGACGGCGCTCTGACGAATCCGAAGAGCTCGTTTCCACGAGGGGGCGGGGTTTCATCAGTCGTATGGAAACGGTTCGGGTTTGTAACTTCAGACGAGAAACAAACCAAAACCCCTCTGTAACATTTATCTAACGTTTGTTTAAATCTAACGTTTAATTTATTCCAGCACCTCAAACACAACCACGTTGTTAGCATTTTGTATCCAAAAGCGAAAATCGAATTTTGTCTAAAATTAAATCAGAGATACAATTTAGTGCTAGTTTATTCATTCATTCATCTTCTACCGCTTTATTCGATCTTCCCTCGGGTCACGGGGAGTCTGTGTCTATCTCAGGCGTCTATGGGCATTAAGGCAGGATACACCCTGGATGGAATTCCAACCCATCGCAGGACACACACACACACACACACACACACACACACACATTCATACACTAGGGACAATTTTCCAAGATGCCAATCAACCTACCGTGCATGTTTTTGGACCGGGGGGAAACCGGAAACCGGAGAACCCGGAGAAAAACCCCCTGAGGCACGGGGAGAACATGCAAACTCCACACACACATGGCCGAGACGGGAATCGAACCCGGACCCTGGCGGTGTGAGGCGAACGTGCTAACCACTAAACCACCGTTATGACTAAATAAAATATGCATATTAGGGTTGTGACGGTGATGACTTTTTCACACAGGTTTACGGTCATGTGACAACACATATGACACCGTTATCACCGGCGTGCGGGTTTGTCGGAGTATCTTTTAATTCGCTATTAAATAGCCAATGCCTGTGCGCATTTCACTTTTGAATTAGCGGCAGCTGCTAATTTGGCGTCAATGATTCAACGAACAACAATACAGAGGAAAAAAATTCTAATAAACAACAAACGTTTATTAATATAATGAATAAAATGCACCATGCTCTACAGGCTGGAAAATAAAATGGGAAAATCAGCCAACTGTGGTGTGGGACAAAGTCAATAATAAAACGTTTATCATAGCTTATTAGAACGTTTTTAAAAACAATTAAGGAAATAAAATAGGACTGAATTTGTTTTTTTCCCTCTTTGCATTTGGTTTGAATCCTAAATGCTTTTCGCGCTTTTGCATTGCGTTTTGTCTTGTGACGAAACGGTGTTGTGACTTAATAGCGGCATGTTCGTGTATAATTACACTTTTATTAATAACTATTTTGCCAAATTTATACTTATTTCCCAATCACTTGCATGGTATATTTCCAAAATTCCCCAGATCAAGTTCCCATAGAGATTTTTCCGGAATTTTTCCTGCTCCTAAAAAAAAAAAACCCTATGTTTGAAGAGCACTGAGGTTCCTGTAGAGCTTCTCTTCCCGAACACACCGCCTCCGGCCGTGTGCCTTTACAGCAGTGTTACTCAGTTACAGGTTGTCCAACAGTCCACTAGGCTTATTTTTTAGTTATTTTTTTTTTTTTTACCCCCCTCCTGTTGAGACTTTTCTCCCTTAAGCCTGTTACAGAGTCTTTTTCTCATTCAGCTTTTGGCCAAATTCAGAGGTAGAAAATCCAGATCGGAATGCACAAGTTTCAATAGAAAGCCTGTGTGTGCACTAATAATAATAATAACAATAATAATAATATCCTTTATTGGTGACATATACATTACAGCACAGTGAAATTCTTTTCTTCGCATATCCCAGCTTGATGTTGGTATCTGGGGGTCAGAGCGCAGGGTCAGCCATGATACGGCGCCCCCTGGAGCACAGAGGGTTAAGGGTCTTGCTAAAGGACCCATGGCTGGCAGCTTGGCCATACCAGGGCTCGAACCCGTATCTTCCGATCAGCAACCCAGCGCCTTAGACCACTGAGCCACACCCTCCCTCCTGGATGTTAGGGCAATGTTTGAATCACACATTTTCAATAAATTAAATTAATATCTGTTCATATTTCTAATACTGTAACAGATGTTATAATTATACAATTTCTCTCTAAATCTCTCCCTTTAAATAAATTAATGGTTAGCACGTTCGCCTCACACCGCTAGGGTCCGGGTTCGATTCCTGTCTCGGCCATGTGTGTGTGTGGAGTTTGCATGTTCTCCCCGTGCCACAGGGGGTTTTTCTCCGGGTTCTCCGGTTTCCTCCCGTTCCAAAAACATGCACGGTAGGTTGATTGGCACCTTGGAAAATTGTCCCTAGTGTATGAATGTGTGTGTGTGTGTGTGTGTGTGTGTGTGTGTGTGTCCTGCGATGGGTTGGCATTCCATCCAGGATGTATCCTGCCTTAATGCCCATAGACGCCTGAGATAGGCACAGACTCCCCGTGACCCGAGGGAAGATCGGATATAGATCGGTGGAAGATGAATGAATGAATTAATATCGTGTTAATTACAATGTTACTTTGTTTAGTGGTGGTTTTAATAGGTAAAATATGGGACGTGGCTCCTTTAAGAATTGTGTTCCATTTGCTTTTCCTTATAAACTGGTGATACGTTTAGGTTATACGGAATCGCATTGCATTCAAAAATGCGCTTTATTGCGTAATACGGATTTGGGAATGCGATGCGCTTGCGTAAGGTTCCATACGGTAATATACGCTAATATAGTGAGGAGATCGTACCTGTTGTGAATGCGCAGCTAGTAGGTGTAATTCAGAAGCGTGAGTGGATGCACTGAAATTTCTTTATTTATTTGTTTCGTTGTTTTTCAATTTCGTTCCTTCGCCAACACAACGAAGAGTGAAGGAGCAGATCACTCATATAGAAATGCACACTGCATGGAGACACTTTTATTTTCTTCAGACTCGCTGTTCGTAGACGTTCTCCATCCAATCCGATCCAACTGGAGCTGTTCTTCAAAGAAGGATGGGCAACATTTACAGATGTGCAAAGCTCTGGCTGTATGTTTAGAGTCGTTGTCCTGCTGGAAAGTGAACCTCCTCCCCAGTCGCAAGTCCTTTGCAGCCTCTATGAGATTTTCTTCCAGGATTGCCCTGTAATTATCTCGGGTTAGGGTTAATCCCATCCATCTTCCCATCAACTCTGACCAGCTTGAAGAAAAGCGTCCCCAGAGCATGATTCTGCCACCACCATGTTTCATGGTAGGGATGGTGTTAGGTTTCCAGCACACATAGCGTAAACTTAAACGTTCTATTTTGGTTTTATCGGACTACACCTTCTCCCACATGTTTTCTGTGTCCCCTACATGACTTGTGGCAAACCGCAAATGGGACTTCTTTTTATTGTGAACAATGGCTTTCTACTTTAACGTCATGTATCATTTTTGTTCACTTCGCAATTCTTGTGCGGGTCCATCGCATACAATCCCAATAAAACCGTATTAGTATGGACATGGTATGAAAAGAGAGAGAGAAAGAGGGAGACAGAGAGATGCTGGTGGGATGATTTGGCCCATATCGCAGGATCGTTTTGCATGGGCGGGCTGAATGCCGGATCGCTGGCTGCGCACCAGATGCCGGATGCAATCAGAGCTTTAATGCAACGTCTTTTTGTTTCGGAGAGCAAACTTGAAACAAAAGTGGAGAAATGATCCTGAAATGATGCTTTCATACCGAACAGATGTCTCTATTTTTCAGTCTCTCACTCACACTTGGCCATCGTCTCTTTGTTTCTGTTGGGATTTTTTTTTTTAGCCTTGTTTCCTTGTTTCCTCAGCTTTATTTTTGGGGGTAATATCATATCAGACTGTAGATACCCCCCCAACCACCAAGTCCTATGGCTCAAGTCAAGAGGGGACACCAATGATTGAGAAACTTACAAGATATAATAGATCCGAGGAAAGAAACAAGAGAGAGAGAGAGAGAGAGAGAGAGAGAGAGAGAGAGAAAACATATCCGAATCCATTCTAGGCCCATGTATTTTAGAGCTGTAGCAGTTAGAACTTTGTAGAACATGTAGAACCAAAAGTTTGTGGACACCCGGACAAAAGATCCATATTTATTCCCCGTTTGCCTTTATAGTCACATCCAATCTTCCAGGAAAATTCCACTTCTGGATATTTTTCCGTCCAGGGTTAAGATCAGATCTCTGTAGCAGGATGAGAGATCTTTTATTTTTGTAGCGAGTGAAGGGAAGATTTATCTGCATCTGCATTCAACGACATTCCATACAATCGAGTGAAAGAATGGCTGGATGAATGAATGAAGAAAGAAAAAGAAGGAAGAAAGGGCAGAAAAAAGAAAAGAAAGAATGGCTGGATGAATGAATAAAGAAAGAAAGGAAGGAAGGAAGGAAAGAAAGGCGACGCAAAGAAAGACAGGAAGCAATGGAGGAAAATCTCTCCCCGGCCTTCCTCTATTTCCTTCTGCCTGACGCCTCCATCCTCAGCATTCTTCTACCGCTTCCAAATTCCCTCCTCGTGACCACATGAAGACCACTCTCTCCTCCATCACTCCTCTCTCTCTCACTCTCTCCTCATCCTCAAAACGTCCTACCTGCGTACGCTCTCTGTACTAAACCCCGGTAATTCCACCCTGTTTGCCACGTTCAGATCCGCCTTCCTGTTTTTATAAGGTTTTATTACAAAATAAACAATGCACAACACAACAGAGTTTGATCTTAATCAGATATACAGGGCGGATTTATGTCCTTTATGTAAAGGGAAGAATAATCTGATCATATGTCATCAGATCGGATCAGATATGTCGTTTAAAAAAATAAATAATAAACAGAGAACACACAAACAAAAATTAAATGATTTAGTGATAGAATTACACTTTCATTAATGAACCCCTTACTTGACATTATTATTGAGGAACGTCATTCAGTCGTGTGTGTGTGTGTGTGTGTGTGTGTGTGTGTGTGTGTGTGTGTGTGTGTGTGTGTGTGTGTGTGCGTCGTAGGCTCGGCGATCGCGCAGCTGACGGACGCGTGCGGCGCCGAGGCGAGCGAGGCCGACGCCCCCTGCGGCAGCGTGTTCAGCGACAGGATGGGCATGGTGAAAGCGGCTCGCCTGCTCCTCTCGTCCGTCACCAAAGTGCTGGTGCTCGCCGATCGCATCGTCATCAAACAGATCATCAGCTCTCGCAACAAAGTAAGGCCCCGCCCACCTCGTTTACCTCACGAACACGCCCCGCCCCGGTCACTTTCATCTTCCCTCTGCGCAGTCCTTCAAATCACTCATTATAGTGAACCCTGTAACTCAGCCGTCTTGCACTCACACACACACACACACACACACACGTGCCAATTACATCACTTTCAGATCCTATCATTGACTTTCAGTCTCGAGATAATTGAAGAGAAGCAGCACACCTACCATGACAGGACCTGTTTTTACTGTTAAGAAGTTTTGTGTGTGTGTGTGTGTGTGTGTGTGTGTGTGTGTGGGGGGGGGGGGTAGGTAATCACGTTCAGTGCGAGTTGTTTGGACAGGCACGAGGCAGAGCAGCTCTCTATTAGAGAGGAACCCAATTGAATTTGTCCCTGTCCAGGTCTGATAACAGCCAGTGCCAGAGAAGGAGCTTCCATTGGTGGCTACTTTATCTGTTTCTTCCAGCCCACGCTTTTTTCGTTTTCTTTTTTTCCTTTTGCACTGCGACATCGGGCCAAATTAAAGGTTTTAAAACTTCCTTAACCGTTCATGGGGCGTTTATAAAATAATGGGGCAAATTTCAAGACGGCATGTTAACCCCCCCCACCCCCCACCCGGCTCACGATACACTCCCTTTTACTACGTTTATACACGTATCACAGGGTTTATACCCCCTCCCTAAAATATAATATCCTTTAATTGGTCACATAAACATTACAGCACAGTGAAATTCTTTTCTTCACATATCCCAGCTTGATGTTGGTAGTTGGGGTCAGAGCGCAGGGTCAGCCATGATACGGCGCCCCCTGGAGCAACAGAGGGGTTAAGGGCCTTGCTCAAGGACCCAAAGGCGGCAGCAGCTTGGCCATACCGGGGCTCGAACCCGGATCTTCCGATCAGCAGCCCAGCGCCTTAGACCACTAAGCTACCCCCTCCCTCCATGGAAAAGTAAATGGAAATGGAAAAGTACCATATGTGCGGCGAGATATTTAAGAGAAATGTACAAAAAAAGGGTTCAATTTGAAACTGCTCCTTCAAAAGGGACGTGGATGTAGACCTAAATACAGTCGTCAGTGATGTCATGACATTTTCTGTAAGGAGACAAGGTTTTTAACTGTGCCATTTTTGAGTTTTGCGTGAGAAATATTGTGAATGTTACGTTTTGTACAGCAGACAAATGTAACAGCTAGAACTGGGCAATATGTCATATAAATTTAATCTGGGATTTTTTATTTATAGTGGTGCTTGCAAAAGCATCACTATTATAATCTCTCTCTGGCTACGGTAAAATTTTCGGCGTGTAACTCGTCTCGCAATTTTTGTCCGATACTCATGTATCATACCTCATATCGTGCGGCGCGATGGTGTGAGGTGTGCTTTTACTTTTATAAGGAATCGTCCTGCGGAATTCTGAACCCGGGGCCAAAAACAGGGAATTTTTTCCCCATAGAAAATGAATGGGGTTGAAATTTCGTGCCTCACAGTTCGGCCTGTGAGCGTCCGACATGCACATATGGCAAATCCACTCGTAGGGGGTCCGGAGTGGATAACGATCATATACCTCTCGAATCCCACACCCGTTCGGAATTTCGGGAAATCCGCGACATTCCGGCCCCATTGAGAATGAATGGGGAAATTTGACGCTCTGCTGTTGGGCACGTGTTCGCCCGACATGCACGTTTGACATATCCACTCGTAGGTGAGATGGAGTAGATGAACATGTGACTGCCGCAAAGGCGAAAAATCCTCAAAGCGGCGAAACTCTGATACAGAATCCTGTGACATGTCTAAACGATCAGCACTTCGACGAGAGTCGGACGCTGGATAATTTGATGTCACGTGCGTCACTGGCCCCGCCCCTTCCTGAAAAAATGCTCAAAACGGGCGGTTTTGGTGTCTAAACACTCGCCACACACACCTCCCAATTCAACAGCTTGGTTGTGTTTGAGGTGCTGGAATAAATGAGTGGTTTAGATAACTTTAGATAAATGTTAGAGCAGGGCTTTGGATTGTTGGATTGTCCATACGACTGATGAAACCCCGCCCCCTCTTGGAAACGAGCTCTTCGGATTCGTCAGAGTGCCGCCATGTTGTATTTGGTATTTGTATGAGGCGGAGCTCGTTGTGTCAAACCAAGGTGGAAACGTAAAAAACTTTTGTTTTTTCAGCATCACTATAAACTGGAATTAACCAATAATGATGATTAATCGCCCAGCTCTAATTGCAGCACATGTTCAATCCTCCCACACTGACCACCGTTTATTAACTTTATCAACTTTATCATCAAGTATCAGCATCTAAAAATAGTTTTTATTTGTGCAGACGTGGTGATTTAACAGTAATTGCACTTTTTTTTATGTCTTGTTCAACATTGAAAAGTCTTCCAATATTTTGGATGCATGTTTGCGAATGTTCAGCCAGTTTTACATGCGTGTGTATTGTACATGTGTGTGTGTGTGTGTGTGTGTGTGTGTGTGTGTGTGTGTGTGTGTTTGAAGGTGCTGATTACACTTGAACAGCTGGAACGAGTCAGCACCTTTCAGGAGTTTGTGCAGATCTTCAGTCAGTTCGGCAACGAGATGGTGGAATTTGCGCATCTTACAGGAGACAGGCAGAATGTAAGACGCGCACAGAGACACACACACACACACTGAGACCATCACTCAAGGTTATTTAGCGAGTTACCCATTAAGGCTGCAGATAAGCAAACACGTTGATGACGAAGCTCCCCTTATATATATATATATATATATATATATATATATATATATATATATATATATATATATATAATATATATATAATAAGCTGAACCCATCTACTATATATAGATACAATATTTACTATTTTCTCTATCTCTTCTCTATCTATCTCTCTCTCTCTCTCTCTCTCTCTCTCTCTCTCTCTCTCTATATATATATATATATATATATATATATATATATATATATATATATATATATATATATATATATATATATATTCATTCATTCATCATCTTCTACCGCTATATCTGATCTTCCCTCGGGTCACGTGGAAAGTCTGTGCCTATCTCAGGCGTCTATGGGCATTAAGGCAGGATACACCCTGGATGGAATGCCAACCCATCGCAGGACACAGACACACACACACACACACACACACACACACACATACATTCATACACTAGGGACAATTTTCCAAGGTGCCAATCAACCTACCGTGCATGTTTTTTGGACCGGGGGAGGAAAACCGGAGAACCCGGAGAAAAACCCCCTGAGGCACGGGGAGGGAGAACATGCAAAACTCCACACACACACACATGGCCGAGACGGGAATCGAACCCTGGAGGTATGAGGCGGACGTGCTAACCACTAAGCCACCATGCCCCTTATATATATATATATATATAATCAAAATTAATTCATTTATTAAATAATAAAACCTGTTTGAGACATTATAAACCAGCAAAAGATTATGATTTTTTATTAATGTTATTATTATTAGTAGTAGTAGTAATAGTAGACAGTAGTCTTTTCTTAAACAAAGCATCGCTGACAGTAATATCTATAAAACCCTTCATGTTTTCTCAGCTGTCTGAAAGGTCGGTGTTTTCTGTTTTCTGTGTTCGCTGTTGTTTTCTGATCACGTTGAATATTAACGTGACTCGGCGCGAGCTCCAGGAGAGTTTCAGCCTAAGCGTATCTTATTGTAAGTCATGGGAAGGTCGGGGTCAGGGTTTTAATGCGGCCCTTTCAAAGAAATCAACTGCAGCCTGTCAAACATGAGCTCGGTCGCCGTAACAGTTTGAACGCGCCACGAAATACATGGTAAATTCTGATTTGGGAAGAAAGTATACAATGGAGGGACATGAATAAAAATCCAATGCAAACTCGGAGCGCTAGCACCGAACCGATACTGTTAACACAGCCTTGAGGAATTTATCACACTGTACTGTTACATGTGATTTCTAATAAAAAAATGGACATCTGGAGGCTCCAGAGACAAGACTGATGTAAGGGCAGATTTGGAGCATATAGTAGTTATCAAAGCCCGTTTTATACTGTACTTCTTAGCCAATCGCATGGCTTTTAGGAATCGGCCAACACAGAGTTTAATGTGGATAAAAGCCCAGATCGCTGAGTCATTGGCTTGATTTAATCTGTACAGGTGGGTGTCAAATTAAAGGGAAAAACAAGGTGATATATTGGTCGATAAGCTGCCACAACTGTATTAGTGCATCTTGTAACAAGAACTGAAGAAATACCGTGTGTGTATGTATATATATATATATATAACTATATATATATATATATATATATATATATATATATATATATATATATATATATATATATATATATATATATATAAGGGCGTCTATGGGCATTAAGGCAGGATTCACCCTGGATGGAATGCCAACCCATTGCAGGGCACACACACACACACATTCATACACTAGAGACAATTTTCCAAGGTGCCAATCAACCTACCGTGCATGTTTTTGGACCGGGAGGAAACCGGAGAACCCGGAGAAAAACCCGCTGAGAACATACAAATTCCGCACACACATGGCCGAGACGGGAGTCGAACCTGGACCCTGGCGGTGTGAGGCGAACGTGTTTACCACTAAGCCACCATGCTCCCTATATATATATTCCCTAATTTTGTATTTTTATTTATTTAGAAGATAGTGATTTTGAGTCATTCATATGTCTTCTATTTGTAAACACTGTAACATTTATTTAGTGTCAATGGCCAGCGGTGCCTTTAATACCGAAGCCTTCCATGATTTTAATCGACATTATCACTTAATTCGACTTTATGGTTTATGTCGATGTTGAAAATACAAAAATCGATTTTGCGATTTTTCACCTTGGTTTGGCACAACGAGCTTCCGTAGAGCTCCGCCTCCCGCCCCGTTTGCAACTTAACTCAAAGCAATTCCATGCAACTGATGAAACCACGCCTCTCTTGGAAACCAGGTCTTCTGATTCGTCAGAGTATGCTGCCATGTTGTATTTCATATGCATCTGCCATCAGTGAATCACCTATAGAGGGTGCTATCGTAAAAGATCCAGCAGACTGTAACCTGCGAAAAACTATAGGTATCGATATTTAATAGCCAGCGGTTCCGGTCGGTGTCGATTAATTGCTAAAACCGATGAATCGGTCCACCTCTAGTCTGTACGTATACATTACGTGCAGTTAACAAACCTCCAGGTTCTATTAGACGCCACCTTTTGGACACTCGGTTATGTCTCCGCATGCACTCTGTCTCTCTCGCTCGGAGACAAATCAAATGTAATGTAGCATTGTGGATGCAGTAAACGGGTCGTTTCACAGCACGGGAATACACCGGGAACCTTATTTGGATTCTGTGATTAAGTTGTAATTATCACAATTCCGTCCTTCAGGTGCGTACGCGAAGCGCCTCGAGCGTCACACGCTGCTCTGTAATAACCCAGTGATCGGCGAGGAGAGCAGGAAGCGTCGCAGATCTGATAAGAGTGTCTTATTTGAGACTAGAAATGCCTCCTGACAGTCAGTGCTCCACACACACACGCACACGCACACGCATCACGTCTCGATCTCACTGCAGAGCTTCCCTGGGTATCTGCCACCTCCATCTATATAGTCTTATAAAGGAAAACATAATAACCGATAATCAAATCTTCTTTTATGATACATTGTTCCCTGCCTTCGATAGACACACACACACACACACACACACACACACACACACACACACACACACACACATACACATACATATATGAACAACAAATCCATTCCCAGATCTCCAGGGTAGAAGCTTTCCTAGGTTCCCGTGACTGAAGATCCTGCCAGATAGCTTTAGATGAATCATATCTCAGCTTGGATACCTTTGGGAAGGTGCGTGTTCGGTACTGCACTGCTCCATGCTGCTCTCAGTCCACATCGGATGCTCTGAAAAGCTTGCACATGGTTTAGAATCCTTGGTGAAATGCAACGTATGGAAGAAGTACACAAACTTGAGTTAAAAGTAGAGATACATCAGGGTGACATGTTCCTATCATGTAAATAGGGATGTAACGGTGTGAATAACGGTATGATTAAAGTGACCAAAGGTATCACGATCATTAATATTATAACGGTTTTGTTCAAAGAAAAAAGGTTTTATACTTGAAAATCAACCAAAGCAAATACAAATGCACTTGTCTAAGCATAAATGAACATAAAATGATATCCCTGAAAGGTGTACGTTTTCCTAGTGCATATGGAAATGCACATGTAAAAACAGCACAAGTACACCAATGTGCATGCAACAAACAATGCAATCATATGTAAACAAATCAAACAAACAGCATTGATCATATTGGCTGTCCTTTCCTTCATAAAAGTGCAGCTAACCCAGTGCTTCTCAAATAGTGGGGCATGCTATGGGGAATGCTATTTATTCTTATACCATACTAGAATAAAGTAGAATTGCACATCCACTACAGTAGGTGGCAGTGGCGCTCTCATTGTCAGAGTATGCTCAGGGAGTATTACGAGGAAAAAGTAGGAGACGTTGAAAAAACGGTGTTTACTGTGTTTTTTAAAATGTTTCGAGCGCAATGCATGTAAATGAATAAACAAATAAATGCGTCCACAATTGTGCCAAATAAACATGCCCCCCTGGCCCTTAGAGTTAGAGAATGAAATCTTTATTCTATGATCAATATTTTTGCCCAAGTCTGGAAAGGATTTACAGTGAGTTTTTAAAATCACGATAATCAAACATGGTTTTAACGATATTTAAATTGTAAACGATATATCGTGGTTTATCAATAAATCGTTTCATCCCTATATTAAAAGTATAAACGTCTTCTACCCTAATTGGTGGCTTGCTGTGCGATTTGATCATTGTGTAGATCAGCGGTTAAGGCGCTGGATCGGAACCAAGCAGCCACTCTCGAGTCCCTTCAGCAAGGCCCTTAACTCTCTGTGCACCAGGGGGCGCCGTATCGTGGCTGACCCTGCGCTATGATCAGCCAAGAAACAATTTCACTGTGCTGTAATGTATGTATGTATGACAAATAAAGGCTCTCCTATTCTAAATTCTGTTTATATCCAATAAAAAGGAATGCAATATACGATCAAGTAAAAAAGATATTTGGCTTTAAAATGCAGTGAGGTTATAATACTTCGTTCTTAATACTATGGGGGGGGGGGGGTGGAAAGGCTACTTAAGTACAACGATGAATTACTTCATCACTTTCTGCTCCTGAAAGAAATAACCCTTTGCTTTTTTATCCGTCTCGCAGGATCTGAAGGATGAGAAGCAGAAGGCGCGTATGGCCGCAGCTCGGGCCGTGTTGGAGAAATGCACCATGATGCTCCTCACTGCTTCGAAGGTCTGTATTTAGGATCACTACTGAGTGTAAATAAAGCCAAATTCCAAACCGCCTCTATTATATATTACTCTTTTTATCGAAACACACTGGGTCCGGTGTACCCATAAGGGTGCTAGCTGCACCTCATCTCCAATGGGTTAATGATAATGGGATTGTGATGTGTATGTACACTTTTTATGCTATAGAGCCTAATTTTTTAATAGAAGTCTGCATTTTGTCGTAACACTTGATAACAGCTCAGCATGGCCTCAAGGCAAAAATGAGACAGACTTTATTTAATATCCACTTTTTCCCTTTAGGGCAAAAAAAACAATGGTGTAAACCACAGTAGGGTTGTTGTCCATGTATTAAACTCCCCTGACCTTTTTTTTTAAGTTAAACCGAGTTGATTTTATTGCCTGAGCACGGTCTATTATATATCGAAATAGAAATATTACTGCCGCTAGTTTTATAAGCGGGGAAGGGGGGGTGTGGGGGGGGGGGGGGGGTGGGGGTGGTGGGGGGTTGAGCTAGATGTAGTGTTTTTTTTTTCTCACTTTGTTGATGTCATTTATACTTGGGCAAGGCTTTGCATTGACCACATATTCTGTAAAGTAATCTAAAGCAAAGATAAACCCCTTTCAGGCGGTGTCTTTTTGGGGTTTTTCCTGTGTCGTGTAATGCAGCTCTTGGTTGTTTTAGGTAGCACTAGAGCTACGAATTTATAGTTTATGCCGATGTTGAAAATATGAAAATCGTTTTTTTGCGATTTCACCTCGGTTTGACACAGCGAGCTTCCATAGTGCCCCCACATGAAATTTCACATTCATCACCATATGACGAATCCGAAGAGCGCGTTTCCAAGAGGGGGCGGGGTTTCATCAGTCGGTATGGAAACGCTTCGGGTTTGTAACTTCAGACGTTCAACAAGACAAAACCCCGCTGTAACATTTATCTAATGTTTGTAAAGGAAGCAGCACGACTTAATTTATTCCAGCACCTCGAACACAACCACGTTGTTGAATGGGGAGATGTGTGTGTGTGTGTGTTGTGTGGTGTGTGTGTGTGTGTGTGTGTGTGTGTGTGGCGCTGAGGGATAAACATGACAGCAGCAAACCCCAAAACACCCACTACAAACGAGTAAAAAAAATAGCACATTTAAGAAAAATAAATATTAAATTTATATGACATATCGTCATGCATCGTCAGCTACTGTATTTATGGTTAAAATGATGATAAAAGTCTCTTAACTTGATCATTTGTCCACAAATGTTTTTGATAAATAATGGATACTGAGAAGTAGTGTTGGCACGATAGCAAAATCCATAGATTAAATAGCATGATACCAAATTTCTACTTACTTAAAATATATTAAAAATTCTTTCAGCTTAGGGGTCGCCACGGTGGATTTTAGTGAACCAAGCCAAATAGCCAAATACAGCAATATATATATATATATATATATATATATATATATATATATATATATATGTATATATATATTTTTTTTTTTTTTTTTTTTTTTTTTTTTTTTTTTAAGTACCTGTATTAATAAAGTTACTAATCATATCGTTTTTAAAAGCAGGTATCGCGATACCGTTCTTGTACCGCTATATTGCACGCTAGATGAAATGCCAATAGAAGTTGATGTCCTTGTGTCCACATACTTTTGTTTTAGCACATTTTTATTCTGAATGCCCTTCCTCTCCACTTATTCGGGATTGGGACTGGCATCAGGAAAGCACTGGCTTTGCTCAAGGTCTTTTTGCTATTATTATTATTATTATTACTATTATTATCATTATTAAATTTATATATATATATATATATATATATATATATATATATATATGTATGTATGTATGTATGTATGTGTGTGGATGTATGTATGTATGTATGTATGTATGTATGTATGTATGTATGTATGTATGTGTGTGTGTGTGTGTATATATATATATATATATATATATCTATATATATATATATATATATATATATATATATCATATATATATATATATATACACACAATTATTATTATTATACATGCCAAACTATGACCTGTATGGTAGATATTTCTGTATTAGGGCTGTCAAAATGCATATATTTTGTATTTCAGTGGCACTATTTATAGTGTGAATAATGCATTGCGCCTTTCTCTGACACTTTTAATTAAAAATATAAAGAGGCAAAACGCAAACCTGCAACACGGCACATTTATTCAAGACATCCTTTCTTTACTCAGACATACAACAAATAACTAAACAACTCCAGCAAAAAAAAAAAAAAAAAACAGAATAACAAAAACAAATTTTAATCACTAAACAATCATTTTCCCATATTTGTCCATGTCAAGTCGAGAAGCTCTTATTGTCATTCCTACCGTATAAAGCTGACGCAGCACACAGTGAAATGAGACAACACTTCTTAGTTCGGTACAAATACACAAAATAGCGCTGACCTGTAAACCAAATATAGTGAAAACCAGTTGCATAAAAAAGAAATAAATAAACAGCAGAAATTGAATAATGGAACTTTTTTATTTTGTAATTAAAACCCAATGTTTGCTGTCTGCTGAAATCAATTAAAGCTATAAAAATAATATTAAAGCTAAAAGTTTCATGCCACAAGTTTCATCAGCATGAAAATCTGCGTGCACATACTGCCCCCATTGTCTAACAGATGGAACTACAGCCATAGATATATATTTTTTAATGTACCGGTACGAATAAAATGACTAATACTATCGTTTTTAAAAGCGGATATCGCGATACCGTAATAGCACCGGTATATCGTGCGCAGGTTAAAATGACAATAGAAGTTGATTGGTTAAATAATTGTAGGGGGAATAAATGATAAGGACAACGATGATCGTAATGAAGACGTTTATAGCAGCGTAGCAGTGACAAAATACATGACGCAAAAAAAAAAAGAACAGCACAAGTTCTCCTTAGATGATTTATACTCTTCTTGGCATAGCCTTTAAATGGAAATTAGGTGTGGGGGAAAAGGGCCATATGGCTGTTTACACCTTTGCTGTAGCAATTGGTCGTAGTGATAGCAAAGGACAGTGTTGTTGGTGTGATATTAAACAGAAACATTCTGCTCACTGATAAATGTAGGGTTTTTATTATGGCTTTATTTGCCGCTGAGTCATCAGCCAGGATTTATTTATTTATTTATTTATTTATTGGTGAAAGAACTTTATAACTGCAGCAAAAATGGCCTTGTCCGTAAACATTCACATCTTTTACACGCTGAGAGAAACAGCTGAAACCTATTAAAATATATTCTTCCACAAGCACGATCCCCCCCCCCCCCCCCATTTTAACTTTGAGACCCAAACCTGTTCCAGTACAGTACATGGTCAGCCCCATGAAGATATGGGGTGGAGTGGAAGATCTCCTCCAAACCTATTGGGAACCTTAGGGATGAATGTGACTGTACCCCAGACCTCGCCATCTCACCTACCTGTCTTTATTAACAATCTTAATGGCTGAATAAAATCTCACACAAACCCTCACAAGCACCATCCAAAATCGAAAACATTATCTTCCCAGTAGATTGGATGTTATTATAGATGCAAGTGGGGACCCACATAAATCATTGTCTTTTATTATTAATATTTATTATTTGTTAATTTTTTTTGTATATTTTGGGGAAATGCATTAATATCTTAATGCTTTGGAACAAAAAAAAGCCCCATGGAAAATCTGTTCATTATCCACATTTAATTTCATTCCTTTTTTTTTTTTTTTTTTTGACTTTTTGTTAAAAGGCTCAGTTCTAACGCAGCGATTTCTAAACCTTGTGGGTCGGGTTACAGGTTTCCTCCTTGTTCCCAGGTTTTCTTCCTAAGGTTAAAAAAAAGGAACATTAGCAGGTTCATGACAAAAATGTCTCATTCATTCATCATTCTATCTACCTTCTAACCGCTATATCCGATCTTCCCTCGGGTCACGGGGAGTCTGTGCCTATCTCAGGTGTCTATGGGTATTAAGGCAGGATACACCCTGGGTGGAATGCCACATCCCATTGCAGGACACACACACACTCACATTCACACACTAGGGACAATTTTCCAAGGTGCCAATCAACCTACCGTGCATGTTTTTGGACCGGGGAGGAAACCGGAGAACCTGGAGAAAAACCCCCTGAGGCACGGGGAGAACATGCAAACTCCACACACACATGGCTGAGACGAAAATCCGAACCCGGACCCTGGCCCCCGCCCCTCCGTGATAATTTGTTCCTGCCCTCCAAATATCCTATTATGAAAAAGATATATCTAGAATAAAGTTTAGTTTAGTGGGAAGTGACATGCGTCTGTTGAATACAAGCACGAGCTGAGCATGAGTCACGTGACGTTAAGCGAGTGGCGCCCTCTCTGGTGAAAGGCGATGACTGATAGAACGATGATAGACGATCACTTTTGTTCATTTCTTTCTGTTTGTTTCTTTCGTATTTTTTCCACAAATCTGTAAATTCAGTGTAAAAACATGTACGTACTACAGCCTCGTTATACAATGTGTTTAAAACATATATACTTTGTTTGACTCTTCAAATTACAACTATGAACTTGTTTGCATGTAGAAAATCCTACTTGAGCACTGATTTTGTTATGCTTCCAAAATTACATTTGAATTCTTTTGAGGAAAAAAAATGCTTGTAGTTTCAAAATACAACATGATTTAATGTAGAAAAAGCCTACTTGGGTGTCTTATGGTGCAAAAATACAACATATGGGATTCTTATATTGCCGTTGTATCATCTCTCACAAGTCAGATCTCTGTCACCCCTCATTTAGGAAACCGTCCATGAACTGCCCCCCCCCATGACATACTAATTGAATATCCTTGTTTTGGAGCCTCATACAGAAGAAAATGACCCCGTTCAAAAAGTTCCTCCGCAGTGACCGCGTGAAGTCACGATAATCCACGTGTTTAATTAATTTCATTCTATTCAACTTTATTTGTGGAGCACTTTTAACAAGGGTCTCAATGTGGAGATAAACCAAGCTTAAGAGGGTATAAAGTTTAATCCTGTAGGTTTGTCCCTGATGAGTGAGGGACAGTGAACCTTACACCTTATTACAGCTCCGTCATTGTCGAGGGGTTCAGCGCTGAAATGCACAACTGTTCATGCAAGAGCTCATTGTAACTGTTCGATTTGATCCTCATTGTCCTCCAGTTGCTCAGTAACTTCACGAATCGTTTATCCTGTCGCGATCCCTCGCTAAACGTTCCCCTGTCAGGCACTTTGACTGTATTAATGCACGTTGCCATCATTCTCTCTTATTCAACCTGGCTTGGGTTTTTTTTTTTTCTTTCTCCCCAGACATGTCTGAGGCACCCAGACTGCGAGTCAGCACGGATCAACAAAAACGCCGTGTTCCAGCGTATGCGTCTGGCTCTGGAGCAGGTCATCGACATCGTAACAGACGCCAGGGGCGGTGGCGAGGCCAAAGCGCTGCCCATCAGTATCTATGCTGGGATTAAAGACCTGAAGGTACAGTCGTGGGTCAAGAGCTTTGTTCACTCGGGTTATAAATGACTCAGGGGACTTACGTGAATAAATAAAAGGCCGAGTTTAGGGTGCACCAAAAACCCGCAGCTTTCCAGATCTTCATTAACAGGTGAAGATTCTCCCTCATCCAGATGCGGTCGAGTCATGCGAATTGGACATTCCCAGCAAAAAAAGCTACATTGAAAATACAAATACAGTGCGTTCAAAAAGTTCCTCCGCAGTGACCGTGTGAAGTCACGATAACCTACTTGTTTAATTAAACGCATCGCTTGTGTGTTTATGTATTAAATCTTACACAGTATAATGCTGTGTTATTTCTGTCTCCAGAAAAGCTGCTTGATTATCAAATCGATGTATTTGCCAGCGATTTAAATTTACATTCTCCCCAATCTGCTCCCAAAACAATCTGCTCTACACGCCACTGCGGGGGGGGGATTTTTTTTTTTTTTTGAACGCACCGCACGTGCAGAATTTTGTTTTATTTATTTATATACTTTTTAATGCCCGCCGAACGAAAGACGTTTATTTTCTGCCGATATTGCTTTTTTACGTAATTTCATAACCGCGCAGAGCAGCTATCGGAGAAGAACTTTAAAAATGCCTCTTGCATTATTCATAACTTGCGTATGGGAGCGTTTCCTTACTGTCACTTTTCTTCTTATAAATAGAAAGCGAATTATTTGTCTCCTCCCCTTTTTTTGCTGATCCGAAAAAACTATACGATCCCTGGTTCAAAACCCGTAATGTGATTTTTTTTATTTATTTTTTTTGTTCTGTAGCAACAAATAGCTGATGAAATAAAACTATACAAATAAATTGTGTACAAATGATTCATTCTGCTTTTACCTGCCCGAACTCTACATTTAGCAGCTAATAATGATCAGTGAGAAACTGTGTGTGAGTGTGTGAGTGTGTGTGTGTGTGTGTGTGTGTGTGTGTGTGTGTGTGTGTGTGTATATATATATATATAGTATATATATATTATATATATATATATATATATATATATATATATATATATATATATATATATACATATATATATATATATATATATATATATATATATATATATATATATATACATATATATATATATATATATACCGTAAATTCTGGACTATAAAGCGCACCTGCATATAAGCCGCATCCGCTCTATTTGAAAAAAAAAACCCCAAAAAAATCATAAATAAGCCGCACCTGCATACAAGCCGCATCCGCTTTTGAATTGTAAATGTACATGTATGTACCTAAATAGATCCTTTCCTAACCTGTATTTTAACACGGTGTAACGGTGGACGCTGCACAGAGACGCGGAGATCCGGAATTCATACAAAACAGGATTTATTAGAATAAAGAACTCAGGAGACGCCGCTCATACGGAGCGGCCAGACAGGCTAGGGAGCCTTGCGCTCTGCGCGCCGTGGTACCGGGAGTACCGGAGAGCAGGAGCGGTGGCGGACTTGGAAGTCCGGGAATCGGGAACAGACAAAGGTTAGGCATAAACATATATCGAGCGTCCGTGTCCGCGACACTAGGTATGTGCTACGAGCCCGGACGGGGATTGTAGGGTGAACCGGGCTTATATCGGGAGAGGGAAAATCAAGAACAACTTTGGCTGATTTGTGCGTGTGTGTGTCTGTGTGCGTGCATGTGTGTGTGTGTGTGTGTGTGTGTCTGTGTGCGTGCGTGTGTGGAAAAGAGCAGGGAGGAGAGAGAGAGCACCGAGCAGCAACTTTGCTGATTAAAACGGGACAGAACCAAGAGAAAATAAGCGCTATTTACAGTATTTATCTTCATTTCTCCTGTGTGTGAAATCACGTCACCTTAACTTTGTAAAGATAGAGTTTGTCCTCCTTCTATCCGCTTTTACCGACTTATATCTGCTAAAGAGGAACTAGCGCATTCTTCTTCTTTTATTTTGTGTTAGTTTTGAACTGGCCCCTACACTATAATTCTGGACTATAAGCCGCTACTTATATATATATATGTGTGTGTGTGTGTGTGTAAAACATTTATCCCCAGAGATGTGAAGTGCAATCCTGTGTGTGTTTGCGTCAGAATAAGGTGGAAGGATTGCGGGAACCGCTGCACTGCGTGCCGTGCGACACCGTAGCCGCTCAGCTGGAGGCTCTGGTAGAACAGACCGAAGACTTCACCGATTCGGCGTACACCAGCCACGAGCAGCGCGAGAGCATCCTGCAGCTCTGCCACGCGACGCGGCAGGAAGCCAAACAGCTCATCTCCACCTGGAATCAGGCAGTATGACAACATGCGCACACACACACATACACACACACACAGAAACACATACACAGGCACATACAGCTAGAAATCACCTGATAAGTGCATATTTCGCACATTTTGTTTATTCGTACTGGTTAATATGCAGCAGGCAGATGCGTTCGTTCTCGGCAGTGAGATTGCTTAGACCTACTTCAGTATTTCCTCATCATTCCTTCTACAGAAATAGTCCAGTGTTAAACAGTATCAAAAAGTTCCGTAACTCGCCACCAGATGGCAGCACAAGGTCGCACGCAGTGTCACAGGGAGCACAAACCTCAGAAAAAAGTCAGTGTGCCAAAAGTCATCATACTGTGTAGAAAGGGAGCTGGATTTTACTCTCTTTCCAGATCAGAGGTTGTGGTGGTATTTTTTGGACACTGTTGTGTAGATCTGATGTGATCTGTGATCCGAATATAGTCGTCAAGTATCTCTTGCCCCGTTACAAAGAGAGCTTTCCGCTTTTGGTGTATTATTTAGCACAAATGACGCATAATCAATATTAGTCTCTGTGCCTGAAAACCCTACGTCTTTTTGTGAGTAGCAGTCGATCCTAGCCAAAGATGTGACCGAGGAAATGGAAGTGTCTATACTGAAGACCTGCGAGAGTCTCGCTGAGCTTAGACGTGAGGTGAGACCCGGATACTTTTAGACCAGGGTTGTACTTGTTTTGCTGCGAGGATGTGTGCATGAGACAGCTGTCTTGATAGCTCCACAAGGTAGCAGTGGGACGGGCAAGCGAGCTGCTAAAGCTGCACTCGGACCACGCCGTGCTCCAGGCGTTGAAGGCTACGGGAGGCGAGGGCAACGTCGAGGCAGTGGCTGATTACGCCCGCTCGCTCACGGAGCACAGGGAGCAGCTGGTGGAGGTGAGCAGGACGGGGAAGGCCAAAAAGTCCTTACGTCCTTATAGCACTCAAGCATTTCCTTATATGTGTGTGTGTGTGTGTGTGTGTGTGTGTGTGTGTGTGTGTGTGTGTGTGTGTGGTTTCAGGCCTGCAGACTGCTCTGCCATGTCTCAGGGATGGAGCCACTGGAGATCACGTGCATCCACGCCGAGGAGACCTTCCATGTCATTGGTCCACAGGTATCACGGGACTTAAAGGGACGGACACACACAGGGATGTGACACTTTGTAAAGGCCAGTTCACACAAAAAGCATTGCCTCGTGCTGATGTTCCATCATTTTGAACCACTTTCACTCATTCTCTTCTGGTATATGGTAATAGGAAACTAATCACCTTCAATGAATTACAGTTTCACTCTCCCGTGTCACACTATGCAATTGTGCTGTGTTGTGTAAACAACTGCATCGAATTTATTCAATTCAGTTTTATTTGTAGATCACCTTTTACAGCTGACATTGTCTCAAAGCAGCTTTATATATAGTGTGTGGAAATGTCGGTATGTAATCCTATTACTCATGAAACCAGAACCCAAATGTCACAGAACCATATTTTCACGTCGCTTTTTACATTTTCGATATCGTATATTTCGAAAACATGCGTTTTTATTGGCAAATGTTTGCGGACAGCACACTTTTCTTTGTATATACCAGCTTGTTTGGAAGCCGGGGTCAGAAAACAAGGGTCAGGCATGGCACGGCATGAAATCATGGGTCAGTCATGATACACCCCCCCCCCCGGAGCACCCAGGGTTAAGGGCCTTGCTTAAGGACCCAAGGGTGGCAAGAATGGCGATACCAGGGCTCGAACCCCCAACCTTCCGATTTTGGTTACCAAGTTCAAGTGAATGCCAAATTGTATTACACCATATCTAAAGACTGTCCTGTACAATTGGGTACCTCCAGTTTTGTGGTACCGGTTTGAAGAAGAAACAGAATAATAATAATAATAATAATAATAATAAGGGGCACGGTGGTTTTGCATGGGTTTGCGTGTTCGCGTCACACCTCCAGGGTTGGGGTTCGATTCCCGTCTCGGCCATGTGTGTGTGGAGTTTGCATGTTCTCCCCGTGCCTCAGGGGTTTTTTTTCTCCGGGTTCTCCGGTTTCCCCCCTGGTCCAAAAACATGCACGGTAGGTTGATTGGCACCTTGGAAAATTGTCCCTTAGTGTGTGAATGTGAGTGGGTGTGTCCTGCGATGGGTTGGCATTCCATCCAGGGTGTATCCTGCCTTAACGCCCATAGACGCCTGAGATAGGCACAGACTCCCCGTGACCCGAGGGAATAAGATGAATGAATGAATAATAATAACAATAATCATTTATATAGTGCTTTTCTCAACACTCAAAGCGCTTTACATTATGAGGAGGGGGATCCTCCTCATCCACCACCAGTGTACAGCATCCACCAGGATGATGCGAGGGCAGTCGTGGTGCGCCAGAACTCCCACCATACCCCAGTTTACTGGTGGAGAGAAGAGAGAATGATGAACCAATCAGTAGATATGGTGGACCGTTAGGAGTGATGGTCAGAGGGTGAATTTGGCTGGGATGCCGAGGACACGCCTCTACTCGTTTTCCAAAGACATCCTGGGATTTTTAATGACCACGGAGGACCTCGGTTTAATGTCTCATCTGAAAGACGGTACTTTTTTGACATTTAAGTGTCTACATCCACTATACTGCAGTGCTTGGAACCACACAGACCACAAGGTAAGCGCCCCCTACTGGCCACACTTACACCTCTTCCAACAGCAACCTAGTTTTCCCAAGAGGTCGTCCCATCCAGGTACTAATCAGGGGCTCAACCCTGCGTAGCTTCAGTGGGCAGCTAGTCATGGGCTACATGGTGGTATGGCTACTGGCTGGAAAGGTCACAATACTTTAGTCCATATGGTGTAATTTGGTGGCGTTATTTTCACAATATCGAATCGTATTATATAGGAATTTGGTCAAATGCAATATTTGCATTTTCTTTACAATAAAAAAAACATATATATTCTATATATATATATATATATATAATATTTTCTGTAAATTTCCACTTTTAAAAAGCAGGGCAAGAATTCTTATGTTGTACCTTGGTTCCCGAGCTTTGTTATTATGTATTAAGCATAACATACGCGATCTCGCATCATCTGCTTGTAACACAGATGATTAAAGGTCAAGCAGCCAATCAAGGCACAACATGGAGCAGGAGCATCAGGTGTGCATGTTAATGGAGCCATCAATAATGTAGGAAAACTAGCAGGTTCCCACTCTGTTAATAAGAACACACACACACACACACACATACAATATACATGGACAAATATATTGGACTGAATGTTTTTGAGCCTTATGTGGTTCTTTCCCAAAATGGTGTCGGATTTTCCCTTTAAAAGGCCCCAGTCTCTTCCAGCATGACAAGATATGAGATGGAAGTGCGTTGAAGATCTACTACAGAGATTGGATATCAATTCTACCAAGCAAGTTTTGGAATGAACTGGAATACTGATGCTTTCCTCAACTACATCAACACCTGATTATTATAACTGGCTTGAATGAGGCACAGTGACGCTTACTATAACTATATTTGTGTGCGGTGTAGCTCAGTGGTTTAAGGCACTGGGCTGTTGATCGGAAGGTTGGGGGTTCGAGCCCCGGTTTCGCCAAGTTTGTCTTCCCTTGGGTCCTTGAGCAAGGTCCTTAACCCTCTGTGCTCCAGGGGGCGCCGCATCATGGCTGAACTCTGACCCCAAGCTGGGATATGTGAAGACTAGTGTTGTGTCTTCATACTGTATATAAGACATAATGTATACAGGGTGGGTGAATAGTAACTTAATGGCTAATTATATGTAGATATATAGATGATGCTCCCTATTTTGATATTACTGTAATGTAATCGTAATTAGTCATGAAACAGAAACCCAAATCAATCGAGGTGAAAGAAGATTTTCACACCGCTTTTTTTTTGCTATTTTAAATTTCGAACGAAAGCAAGAAGGCCGTGCAGAAACACGTTTTATTGAAAAAATGTACGATATGCGCTTTGTGAACATCGATTTTCACATTTAGTCCTCCACTCGTTCCTCTTTCCCTCCATGCATTTGTCCCTCCCTTCCTTCCTCCGACTTGTCCCTCGCTCCCTCCCTCCATGCATGATAATGGCTTTCAATGGCCTCCATGTGTTTTGTTTTCCCTGTGGGGCGGTAAACAGGACAATCCTAGCACTCTGGAGGATTAGGAGGCATGGGTTCAGGAGGTTTTCAGTAATATCCCTTTAAAAGATATCCTCCATGAAGGCTTTGCTTCATGTTCCTGGGTTTCTGAGGACGCCATCATGTTGAAATTCAAAGATTTACTTCCATATTTGTTTCAACAAATCAGAAATTTGGGCTGTCAAAGTTATCAACGCGTTAAAGTAAATAGATTTTAACGGCACTGATGTTATTAACGCAGTGTGCATTACTATACGAGGGACCTGCACCTTCACTCTGCGTTGTGTTAGCGAATCAAAAAAGAACAAGCGAATAAAGAAACTTCAGTGCATCCACTCACGCTTCCTAAATTTCCCCGAATTTTTCTTTGGGACTGCAATGCGCTTCTGTATAACCGTAACGTATCACCAGTTTATATGGAAAAACAACCGGAACACAATTCTTAAAGGAGCCACGTCCCATATTTTACCTTAAAACCACCACTAAACACATAAATTAAAATTAAATTAACAAGAAAGTGTTTAATTAACAAGAAATTAATGTTAAAAGAATCATTTCCAGAGTAAAATGAATATTAAATAATCCATAATTGTATTAAAGGTAGAGATTTGTACGAGAGAAATGTATATAATTATAACATCTGTTACAGTTACTTGGAGTATTAGAAATATGAAAAATATCGAAAACACGCTTTTAATCACCAGTTAACTCACGGCAATCATCATCCGATTAATCGCCATTAAACTTTTTTTGACAGCCCTAATTAGAAATATGGACCAATTTTTAATGCCTGGTTGGAAACAAAAAAAAAATCTCTAAAAGTAATCCATACTTTTTTGTTTGTTTGTTTGTTTGTTTTTTCATGTGATCAGATCATCTCGGCAGCTCAGACACTGGCTCTTCACCCCAAAAGCAAGATAGCCAAAGAAAACCTGGACGTCTTCTGCGAGGCCTGGGAGTCGCAGCTGTGCGACATGGCCGTCCTGCTCAAAGAGATCAGCGACGTGTTTGAAGGACGCAGAGGTAAGCTTTGAACCTCATCTCCTGATCATTCCCTTCCTGACATAACTTCAATCTAGTCACGGTTTTGTCTGACACGCTAATCTGTATTCGGAGCACACCAGGGTCTACGCTTCAAGTGAATGCCGATTGACACTTGGATTTACGTTACGATCCTTAGTTAGGAGTGGGACGATTCTTTTATAACCTATATTTTGGCTTTCTCATTGGCTGCAGTCCCACTTCCAGTGTGGTTTATTCAGATATATCGATATACGGAGCAAATATTGCGGACACCGGACTATTTGAGGAGTTTATTCCATATTCAGTCCACATTTCCTGTTATAATTTGCTTGTGGAGATGTTTGGTGAGTTTGTGTGTGTGTCCTGCGATGGGTTGGCATTCCATCCAGGGTGTATCCTGCCTTAATTGCGCATAGACGCCTGAGATAGGCACAGACTCCCCGTGACCCGAGGGAAGATCAGGATAAAGCGGTAGAAGATGAATGAATGAATGAATGAATGAATGTTTGGTGATCCATGGAGCTGCAATGGTGTTAATAGAGTCCGGTAGTACCGTACAGTACAGTACAATAGTGTATAAAAGTTAATTAAGCTCTATTAATATGGAGATCCGGGGCAAATATATGGACATTCACAGGTCAGGTCATTTTATTATTGATTTTATTGTATTATCGCTCACTGTTTTTTAGCCCGATAATAAAAAACCAGGTATTTATAATAAATCTCCCATGATAAAATATTCATGGGAAATTACTGTGCAGAAGTTTTAGGCAGGTGTGAAAAAATGCTGTAAAGTGTTAATTATTACAATGAATGAAATGCAGTGAATGAAGGAAAGAGAAATGGAAATGAAAGCAATATTTGTTGTGAACACACTTTACCTTCAAAACAGCGGTAACACTTCTAGATACACTTACACACAGTGTTTATGAAGGAACTCGGCTGGTCGGTTGTTTCATCTTGGAGTAACTAGTAATTAACTAGTTTTTAAAACTATGAATTTTACTTTTACCAAAGTGTTGTTGTTGTTTTTTTTTATAGTGTACTTAATACATTTCAAATCCAATGTGTTACTGAGTAAAATAACAAATGTAAAATGGTTTCTTCGAGCATCCCAGCTTGTTTGGAAGCTGGGATCAGAGCACAGGGTCAGCCATGATACAGCGCCCCCTGAAGGGCAGAGGGTTAAGGAGTGGCAGCTTGGCGATACCGGGGGTTCGAACCCCCGACCTTCCGATCGGTAGCCCAGTGCCTTAATCACTGAACTACTCTCTACGCTCTCCCCCGCACATCTCTGATGCCATACATTGCTAAGATTCCAAAGTGCCTTCGTTTTCAGGTGTACGGTTGTCCCTCCTGTCATGCGCTCCGTGGTAGAAAACATTCGTCTGAGACGTCAGTGTGAACTTGATCGTGAAGTCAACATCAGTCCAGGTCGTGTAACGGTCCACACACACAATAGTTTTGTCGGAGCCCCCAGGCAGGGTTTTTAATGGAGGTCTTTTTATATGACGAGACCTCGACGGTCCGTGTAGAGGTTTGTTATTTCCCGAAAGCCTGCTGCGTCGCATTGAAGTTACAGCAGCACAAATCTATTCTTTTTTTTCTTTTTTTTTTTTTTAAAGGTGGCTCTTTTGAGAAGGGACAGAAAGGCTTCATAGCAATACCCAAACCAAGATCTGATTCTCATTTTCAATGGCATTCGTTCATCAAGTCTTTTTTGTTTGTAGGCGATAAAAGACCATGTCTGTCGTTACCTCGGCCCGGGGTGAGTATCCTTTCAGTCCAAAGCTTTTTACACTCCCTCTTTGCAGCTTTAAGATATAAAACATAAAGATCGTAACCTTCACATTTATTACAGAACTATTGGATATTATTATAGAATGGTGGCTTAGTGATTAGCACGTCCGCCTCACACCGCCAGGGTCCGGGTTTGATTCCCGTCTCGGCCATGTGTGTGTGGAGTTTGCATGTTCTCCCCGTGCCTCAGAGGGGTTTTTTCTTAAGGTCTCCTTTATTCTCCGGGTTCTCCGGTTTTTCCTTCCAGGTCCAAAAACATGCACGGTAGGTTGATTGGCACCTTGGAAAATTGTCCCTAGTGTATGTGTGTGAAGTGTGTGTGTGTGTGTGTGTGTGTGATGTGGTGTCTGCTGATGCATGGTCCATCCAGGGTGTATCCTGCCTTAATACCCATAGACGCCTGAGATAGACACAGACTCCCTAGAGCCCCGTGACCCGAGGGGGGGGTGGGGAAGATCGTTCGGATAAAGCGGTAGAAGATGAATGAATGAATATATGTACACAATTATCTTTATACTTCTATATTAGGTCCATCTATTGATTAAATAATGATTAATCGTATTATCATGAAGCGAAGTCGCGATTAATCGCAACTTAATCAAACATCTGTTCTAAATTAACCTTAAATTAATCTCATGTTTTTAACACTCTCATAAACATAGTCACGTACAAATCACGCACAACATGGGCAGTTTTAATGGCCAGACTAGCCAAAATCCCAGGGTGGATTTTTTTGCGGCTTGATTTGTAAACCAAATGTTTAGTGATTAAAAAAAATGTTGTATGGGTTTATTTATTTTCTGTGTGTCCTCATTTATATTTATTCATTTATATTTGTAGATCATTTGCACAGCATTCATCACACCATAATACAACTTTTTGCATCAAATTGAATTTGCATCAGCCCGGTATTAACACATTCATATTTATTTGTGTTATATTTAGCTGCTGTAGATTTTATCCACTTGTATACATGCTGTGTGTGTATATATATATATATATATATATATATATATATATTATATATATATATATATATATATATATATATATATATATATATATATATATCTATCTATATATATATATGTGTTATGTATATATGTATCTATATATATATATATATATATATATATATATATATATATATATATATATATATATATATATATATGTATGTATGTATGTTATGTATGTATGTGTGTGTGTGTGTTTGTGTGTGTGTGTGTGTACATATACATCACACACACACACCACATATATATATATATATATATATATATATATATATTTTTTTTTTTATAAATACCCACATATATATATATATATATAATATATATATATATATATATATATATACACGCATATTTATCTACACTTTTATTTGCACAATTGCAACTATTTGTACTCATCGTGGACGTTAAGCTGCAGTTTTGTGTTGCTTTGTGCAGTGACAGTTCTGTTTCTCTGCCTGATTAAATAATATTTGTTTTATTCCCCAATTTGACGTTTATTCTTGTTCTGCTCAGAAGCACTCGGCCAATCTGAAGACTCCAAAAGCGGCCAAGATCGACTCGGAGGTATAATAACTCAATTACACAAAAGCTGTTTGTTTGAACTCACTGTGAGATTTCTACATTTGGCCAAATTTTGTCTCTGTGTTGTGCGTTTACAAGGGATTCATTTAGATTAGGGATATTCAATTGACGTCCCCCACGGTGATTAGTTCCTGCTTACATTATTATTATTACAGCATTTGGCCGTCGCCCTTATCCAGAGCGACTTACAACCAAGCAATTGAGGGTTAAGGGCCTTGCTCAAGGGCCCACTAGTTGGTGGTGGGGTTTGAACCCGTGATCTTCCGGTCCAGAGGCCAACGCCTTAACCACTGGGCTACAGCCTTTTAGTGGGAAAACAGCGGCTACAGTTATGAAGTGACGTGTTTAACACGTCGTCTGAGCAGAGCGGGAGTCACATGACGTTAAGCGAGTGGCGCCCTCTCTGGCGAGACACGAACGATGATAGATGATCGCTTATGTTCATTTCTTCTGTTATTTTTTTTCAGCAAATGTCTCTTTCAACTTTGACACGTACTTTTTTGAATATAGAAGACTTGTACATTTACAATACTTGTGTTGTTGTTTATGCACACGCCTGATAAATGGTACATAAATATCAGGTTAACTAGGAAATACTACTGTACTACTACTGAAATACTGTATTATTCTGTACATTTGTCTTCTAAGAATTTGTGTGTGTGTGTGTGTGTGTGTGTGTGTGTGTGTGTGTGTGTGTGTTTATGTTTCTTAAATCAGGGGGCGGTGTGTTGTAGTGCCCAGGATCAGACCACCATCATGAAGGTGGGTCAGGAACTCCGGCTTCTTACCTCGGATGTAGATTCGGAGCTGGAGCGCTGGGAGAATCAGGAGCACGAGGTGGTCCGGCATTGTCAGGGCATGTCCACCATGGCGTACTCCATGTACCTCTTTAGCAGGTACTGATCACTCCAGCTGCCTTCAGCAGTATCTTATACAGTATCTTATGACAGCTTATAACAGTATGAATAATGTAGTCTTAAACTTAATCAGTGGTGGACAAATAACACATTTATTAGCAAGTTCATCAAGCACCTGAGATTGGCATTGTGTTTACTCGTGGATCGCGTGACTGGACACATAAATGGCGAGGATAAAATATGAGATGCCTGGTGTATGAGAAGTGCAAAACAAATGTACTAATTTGATGCAAAATAGCAAATCCGAAAACAAATTACATTCATTTGTATTTTGTTGATTGGTTTACAGATTTGTTTATTTTGTTTATTCTGAGTGGTTACTTTTATTTTGGAATTATTCCCTTTTCTGATTTGTTCATTTGTTTTTTGTATTTGTTTTTTTTGTTTGTTTTCGAAGTGGTTAAATCGCTTATTAATTTGTTAATATATATTTTTTATTATTTTGTAGATCGTTTTTTTCAGCTTTGTTTATTTGTTTTCCCATTTGTTATTTTGTTTTCCGAGTCGATCATTTGTTTTGCAATTTGTTTGTTTTCTGTGCGGATCCGTTGCTTTCAGATTTGTTTATTTGTTTTCTCATTTATTTCGCTTTCTGAGCAGATATTTTTTCATGTTTGTTTATTTGTTTTCTAATTTCTTGTTTTGTTTTCTAAGTAGATACTTTTTCAGATTTGTTTTTGTATTCTAATTCATTTTTTTTCTGAGTGGATCATTTGTTTTCAGATTTGTTTATTTGTTTTCTCATTTGTTATTTTCTTTTCCTGAGAACAGATCATTTGCTTTGTTTTCGAATGTATTTTGTTTGCTGAGTAGATCGTTTTTCACATTTGTTTACTTGTTTTCTAATTTACTTAATTTCCTGAGTACATCATTTCTTTTCAGATTTGTTTACTTTGATTATTTCATTTTCCCAGTAGCTCATTTCTTTTCAGATTTATTTACTTGTTTTCTAATGTGTTTTGTTTTGCACTTCGTGGCCACTGTAGGTATCTAATGTAATATAGTAAAAAAATACCGCACTTCGTGTGGGGCTTGATATCACCCGTTTCCACCTGACTGCGTGTTCTTGATGGTCACGGAAAAAAAAAAAAAAGACGGAGTAGTATAAAGTGCAGAATGATGTCAGCTTTCATGTCCCTGTCACATGTCCCCGGTGTCCCGGCCACTGATTTGTCCACCCCTGACCTGTATTATATTTCTCATGTCATGTCGGCTCAGTGATAAGGATGTATGGATGTTCCATTAACTGCTACCTGTTTGTTTGTGTGTCCGTGTTTAAGGGGGGAAGGCCTACTGAAGACCACTCTGGACCTTTTCCAGCAAGCCGAGGCAGGTCATCAAACTCAATTGGCGGTTCTCCTTTTTCCTTTTCAGCACACGGGCTCGGGGTCACTGAGACGGATGAAGTGCCTTGTAAAAGACAGATCGATAGGTTATTAAAAGCAGCAGTCACTGTTTATCTCTACGATGCTCCATTTCACCCTGTGGCCTTTAGGGCTTCCAGCTGTGCCTGTGTGGGAGAAGCTGCCGAGTCTAGCTGGCTTTTTGAAACTTCCACAAGAGCCTGGTGGAGTTTGAGGATCTTCTTGGGTACATCATACGTTTTTCTCATTTGCGTTGGCGCACTCGTTTTTCAGTTTGTGCATTAAAAAAAAACATTAGTACAAAAGCACAGCACAACGCATTTCTATCATAAAATCCTCTGTCTATCACTCAAAAATAAGTGTTTGTATCAGCGCACACCTCACTGCAGTTTTTCCCAGGGAAATATTCCGATTTTCCCATCTGTACCTACAGCCGGAAACACACACACACACACACACACACACACACACACACACTCAGGTTCAAAATTTTTATTCATTTGAAAAAGCATGTCCAATCATAATTATGCAACTCGCAAGAGGCCATTTGGATGAGAACATTTACTAAAATGTATAAATTCATTAGGGGGCACGGTGGTTTAGTGGTTAGCACGTTCGCCTCACACCGCCAGGGTCCGGGTTCGATTCCCGTCTCGACCATGTGTGTGTGGAGTTTGCATGTTCTCCCCGTGCCTCAGGAGGTTTTTCTGCGGGTTCTCCGGTTTCCTCCCGGTCCAAAAAAATGCACGGTAGGTTCATTGGCACCTTGGAAAATTGTCCCTAGTGTATGAATGTTTGTGTGTGTGTGTGTGTGTGTGTGTGTGTGTGTGTGTGTGTGTGTGTCCTGCGATGGGTTGACATTCCATCCAGTGTGTATCCTGCCTTAATGCCCATAGACGCCTGAGATAGGCACAGACTCCCCGTGACCCGAGGGAAGATCGGATATAGCGGTAGAAGATGAATGAATAAATTCATTAAATTAACCAAAGAAAACCAAAACACACAAACAAAAAAAGAAATAAAAATCCATATAAAATAAAATAAAAGGCGCTGGGCTACTGATCGGAAGGTTTGAGCCGCACTTTCGCCAAGCTAACACACTTGGGTCGTTGAGCAAGGCTTTTTAACCTTCTGTGCTCCAGGGGGCGCCATATCGTGGCTCTCCTTTGAAAAGGCACAAGGCTGAATTTCTATGCATTTCAGCAGCAGAAAATCCACACATTGCTGTATTTAGTGTACATTGATTGCGGACAGGATTCACTCTGTACCAGGGAAAGACGTCGAGACGGAGAAGGATGAGAAATGAGGGACGACGCATGTAGGATGTTTTTTTGGGAGGATAGATTGAGATGGTTTGGACATGTGCAGAGGAGGGACCGGAGGAAAAGAAGGAAGTTTATAGGATGTGTTGAGGGAGGACATGCAGATAGCTGTGGTGAAAGAGGGAGATGTCGAGGACAGGGTAGTGTGGAGAAGGATGAGCCGCTGTGGCGCCCCCTAAAGGGAGCAGCCGAACGAACAGGAAGACGAGTGTTTGTTTTCAGGGTTGTTCATTCATTTTCAGTAATTCTGTCGCCGTATGAAGGTTCACGAAATGAACCTTTTGGAGAAGTAGTTGATCACTGGTCGATCTGGTGCCGTTACACTTCTATTTATTACAAATAGAAATTATGATCTGCACAAGGACTTATGAGAATTTCACTTCTGATCTGAGAAAAAAAGTCATGATTTCCATCTATTTAGTATTTATATAGTATTTATTTATATACAGGGTTACAGAGGTCATAGATCTGGTATGCCATGGGATTTGAATTATTCCAGACATTGAAAGTCAGGGAAATTTGTATTTTTTTCATCCAAGTCATGGAATATCAATGATTTTTTTTTGTCGCTTTAAAGTTTAGTCCATTTATCAAATGTATTTATTTTTTTACTCTTAATATAAATTTAGTGTCTTAACTATTGTGCATCGGTGGCGTAGTGGTTAGCACGTTCGCCTCACACCGCCAGGATCCGGGTTCGATTCCCGTCTCGGTCATGTGTGTGTGGAGTTTGCATGTTCTCCCCGTGCCTCAGGGGGTTTTTCTCCGGGTTCTCCAGTTTCCCCCCGGTCCAAAAACATGCATGGTAGGTTGATTGGCACCTTGGAAAATTGTCCCTAGTGTATGAATGTGTGTGTGTGTGTGTGTGTGTGTGTGCCCTGCGATGGGTTGACATTCCATCCAGGGTGTATCCTGCCTTAATGCCCATAGACGCCTGAGATAGGCACAGGCTCCCCGTGACCCGATGGAAGATCGGATAAAGCGGTAGATGATGAATGAATGAATGAATGAACTATTGTGCATGCCTTTTCATCACCATTTTATTCCACCATTTATATATATATATAGATATATATATATATATATATATATATATAGATATATATATATATATATATACATATATACATACATACATGCATACATGCATACATGCATACATACCTGCGTACAATGTATGCCGAGCTTAGCAGCTTCCCCACACAGGCATAGCTAGAAGCCCTAAAGGCCAAAGGGTGAAATGGAGCATCGTTTATTCACTGTCTAGATAGATAGATAGATAGACAGACAGACAGACAGACAGACAGATACACAGATAGATAGATAGATAGATAGACAGACAGATACAGACAGACAGATACACAGATAGATAGATAGATAGATAGATAGATAGATAGATAGACAGATAGACAGATAGACAGATCTACAGATAGAAAGATATACAGATAGAAAGATATACAGATAGAAAGATATACAGATAGAAAGATATACAGATAGACAGATAGATAGATATACAGATAGATAGATATAGATGATATATAGATATGTATATACATATACGTACAGATATATAGACACACAGACTGTATGAAGTTGAGCTCAGATGTTTTACCCCCTAACTTACTTCTTGTTTCCTTCGTTTAGAGGACATGTGCCCTGAGACTGAACTCACAAACTCTTTCAAAATGAAGTCTCTCACATAAACACGGTTATTACAGACAAAAATGATAATTGATAAAAATATTGATAAAAGGCACATCATACTAAAATGTCTGTAATTCAATGTATAAAAAGTTAATTTTTCCCTCAAATAATCACCAGAACGAAAAGAATGCATGGCCTCTTAGGATTTCTGTAATCTGCTGAAAACTCGAGTTTGTATTGGATCTGACCGCACAGAAACCATGGAGCTTTGACATTTTTGTACTCAACAGCTCAGTATAATCTCAATGAATGTTAAATAATCGATAAAAATGGTTACATTGAACAAATTTAAAGGGAAATTGGACTGAATCTGTAAAGTTTTAGTAGGTAAGAATGGCTTGGACCGGTCATCTGTATAAGTCCTTAATAGACTCCACAAAAGCCACGTACAATGCGCGATATAATTCAGGTTTTTGTTCTTATTGTAGATATAAAATTCAGTTCTCAAAGACTGACCGTATTCTGAGCGTCCAGGCATTCTGAGCAGGAATTGTGTTTGATTTCAAGCTCGCTGTGTATTTTCAGGTCCTGTCAGAGTTAGGCTTGCAGCTGTGCTCCTTCCTGCACTCCTTCTCCGCACAGGTAAAACACACACACACAAACAAACACACACACACACACACACTCTCTCTCTCTCTCTCTCTCAAGCACCTCTCCAATTCAACCCCATTAGTCTGGCACTTGAATTCAGGACCCCGCCCCGGAGGTCTGTAATGACTGCCATCTATCTCCTAGACAGAGATGCTATGCGGCTATCGGCGTTAGCTAACACTGCGTGCCCGGGATGAGCATGGGCTAATCCTAATCACCCTAACTCATAGCCTCTGCTCATTAATAACCTTCAGCAGGCCTGCTCTCCAGTGCACTTTTTAAACTTTTCACTTATTATGCAAAGTGTCCAACTTTCCCATTGCATTATAAAAAAATTGTATATATACACACACACACATACATACATATATTTACACACACACACATACATACATATATATATACATGTGTGTGTGTGTGTGTGTGTGTGTGTGTGTGTGTGTGTGTGTATACATGTTGTTTCATTCCTACACATTTAGATCAAGTATTTATTTGGCGTGTTCAGACATTGATTCTTCTGTGCTGACAACAATGTAAATGCTCTTGTTTTTTACTCATAGCTGGTGGATGAGGAGAAAATGCTCCTGACGCCCAAGACAGAGAAACTGAGTGCTTTTTGTCAGCAGCTCCAAATTTGTGCCAAGACTCCTGTGCAGGGAAAGAGTGCCATGTTCCAGAAGGTATCATTCTTCTAAAATCACACGAGAACCAATAATGGATAACACTGTTTAGCAAAGGGATGTACGAAACAAATGTTGCCATTACCATGTGAGTGTAGGTATGTGTGTGTGTGTGTGTGTGTATATATATATATATATAGAGATATATATATATATATATATATGATATATATATATAGATATATATATATATATATATATATATATATATATATATATATATATACGCACATATGTGTGTGTGTGTGTATATATAGTATATATATATATATATAGATATATATATATATAGATATATATATATATATATATATATATATATATATATATATATATATATATATACACACATATATATATATCATACACACACACACACACACACACACACATAGAAAGCTCTCAAAGATATTAACACATTAACTCAAATTCACTTTAACGGCACTAATGTTATTAACGTGTGATTAATGAACGAAACCCGAAACAAAAAGGAGTAAAAAGAAAAAAAACGTTCAGTGCATCCACTCACGCTTCCTAAATTACACCTACTAGCTGCGCATTCACAACAGGTATGATCTCCTCACTATATTAGTGTATATTACCGTATGGAACCTTACGCAAGCGCATCGCATTCCCAAATCCGTATTACGCAATAAAGCGCATTTTTCTTTTGCGCTTCCGTATAACCTAAACACCGTATCACCAGTTTATATGGAAAAGCAACCGGAACACAATTCTTAAAGGAGCCACGTCCCATATTTTACTATTAAAACCACCACTAAACAAAGTAACATTGAAATTAACAAGAAATTAATATGAAAATAATAATTTCCAGAGTAAAATAAATATAAAAATAATGAATAATCTATAAAAATGTATATAATTATAAGATCTGTTACTGTTAGAGTATTACAAACACGAAAAGTATTCGTTTATG
Source organism: Kryptopterus vitreolus (assembly GCA_030449085.1). Lineage (NCBI taxonomy): Eukaryota > Metazoa > Chordata > Actinopteri > Siluriformes > Siluridae > Kryptopterus > Kryptopterus vitreolus. The sequence continues at coordinate 7,512,520 of JACRUU010000007.1, forward strand.
GTAATGTGTGATTCAATAATTGAATCGATTGACTCACCATGAGAACAGTTGGAGTTGTGTTATAGGACTATGAAAACAAAGGATAACCACTTGACACTTTAAAGTATGAGGATATCTCAATCTGTAATCTACGTAATGAGCGAAACGTTCGGATCAATATAGAAATATATTCAGCATTCATGAGCAGAATTTGCAATGATCATCTCATTCTCCCGAATGGAATCGCACTAAAATGCTGTGGTGTAAACAGACATCAGGTGTATATGAAAAGTCTGGATTCTTCTTCTTATATAATTTATAAAGAAATAAAACCACTAAATAAGGGATATTTTAAGCGCCCGAATTACATATAAAGGGGCTCTAATGCAGCTTGTAGTACAAATTATCCGACAAATATACAATTTAAATAGAAAACAAGCCACGGTGTCAACATTTTAGACTTTATTCTAGGCTATTTACTGTTGTGTATTTTGATATTTACCTGTTCATTTTTACAGCAAAAATTGGGTACGACATTGAAATATCACGATGTCTTTTATGATTCGCATTTACACGTTGTTTTTGAATCCTTGGACATTTTGCGCACGTTGTGAACACTTGTAGGAGCAAATCGTGACCAAGAGGAAAACAACAACACCAACAAAAACAAACAAATAAATGACTAAATCGGAGGACGGACTTTTCCCAGACACACTTTAAGAGGACACGCTAAATTCCGACGTGAACTTTTACGATATATGTAACCCCTGTGCCAATAATTCGAGCATAATTTCCCTCGGAAAAAGGAACACGAGTCGGAACGTAATATAGTAGCTACTGCAGAGAAAACAATTACGTGTGAGCCGACCGGCCTCAGCGCTCGTCTGTCATAGGAACTAAAGATTGTTGTCTCAGGGTAGACATGATTGCTTTTCTGTAACACGGAACCGCAAACAACTATGCCGTTAAATGTCTTTTTTTTTTGGAAAGCTTGGTCATCGAACAATCAATCTGTTTTCTTGTGTGTGTGTGTGTGTGTGTGTGTGTGTGTGTGTGTGTGTGTGTGTGTGTGTGTGTGTGTGTGGTGTGTGTGTGTGTGTGTGTGTGTGTGTGTGTGTGTGTGTAGGTGGAGTCGACTATACACAACACCAAAGGAGTGATGACAGCGGTGGCGTCTCTCCTACCTCTGTGTAATAAACTAATCCGAAAGGTACCATCACAAGACAACACGCATGCGAGTGTTTTCTGTATACGTTCATTACATTTATGAGACAATTCCTAAAAGAAATAACAAAAAAAGGAATTATATATATATATATATATATATATATATATATATATATATATATATATATATATATATATATATATATATAAGATATATATATATATATATATACACTCTTAAGAGACAAAAGTTTGTCAGGGGGCACGGTGGCTTAGTGGTTAACACGTTCGCCTCACACCACCAGGGTCTGGGTTTGATTCGATTACCGTCTCGGCCATGTGTGTGTGTGGAGTTTGCATGTTCTCCCCGTGCCCCCCCCCCCCGTCCTCAGGGTAGTTTTCTTCTCCGGGTTCTCCGGTTTCCTCCCCGGTCCAAAAACATGCACGGTAGGTTGATTGGCACCTTGGAAAATTGTCCCTCCCTGTGTGAGTGTGTGTGAATGTGTGTTGTGTGTGTGTGTGTGTGTGTGTGGTGTGTGTGGTGTGTGTCTATTAATATATGTTAATCTATATTCTATTGCTGCTGCTACGTGAATATGATGCAACACTAAGGTTATATATATATATATATATATATATATATATATATATATATATATATATATATATATACACACACACTGTCCAAAACGATGCGTCACGAATCTTACCACCTGTAATATATTACACCAGGCATCTACTTTACAATAGTTTGAATACTGAAAATGTGATGATGATGATGATGAAATGATTCTTTTCCACCTTGTTCAGGGTAAATCAGAGTGCAGTGATCTGGATTCGTCTCAGGCCTGGAGAGAGAAGCAGCACACGCCAGTAAAAGACGACGCCCTGAATGGAAAAAGCTCGAACGGCTTCAGGGTCAAACCCCTGGAGCAGCACATGGCCGGTCTCACCTTCTTAGAGAGCAAGTAGCTCCGAATCCTTAGAGTCCAGAGCTAATGAAACCTGGAGTATTATTCTGTACACGCACACACACACACACACTCCTCTTGGCCACGTGTTTAATGTTGTGCAGTGGCTCCTGCTATTCCAGCTGCACTACTCATAATTTAATGACGTCCAAAAGTCTTGTCTACGTAGAGCTGCTTTTATTTCAGAGTACATCATTTTTTAAATTTATTTATTTTTGAATTTTTTTAATAAACATAATTAGAACCATTATTCTGTGATAAAATAAAGCAGAAAGCCGCGGTGTGTGATGTATTACAGGGAAATAATGTTGGTAAAAAAAAATCAATTTTTGCGATACAGAGGACTTCCATTGGCTTCGAACGTCTCTCAGCCAATCAGATATTAGAATTATTTTTTTATGATTTAAAAAAAAAATATAATATATATATATATATATATATATATATATAAAATTTGTCACAGATGATTTTTCAGATTTTGTCTAACGATTAAGATTTTTTTTTTTACTTTTAAAAAATAAATAAATAAAATAAGACACCTAGATTTACCTACTAAAACTAAACGATAAGGTCAAAAGTGTCTGGACACCAGACTTTTCTCTCCTTTTTGTTCAAGATGTCTTAGCATGACCGTTTTCCTTCCGCGGCAATACTCCTGCGCATAGAGATCTGCTTATAGAGCTTCATAACCACTGAACACTTTTCCTGACTTTATTAACATCCGTGTAGCTTAAAGGACCTCTTACAAATAGAATAAATAAAATAAATATTTTCCCAGAAGAGTGGAGGATAGTATAACGCCAATCAGGGATTAAATGTGGAATGGGAGGTTAAATACATACAAATCATGTCATTAGAGGTCCACAAACTTTTTAGTATATATAGTGATCCGAATATATATTAACGTTTTAGCTTTTAATATGCTATAAGTTAAACGCATTTGCATTATATGCAGTAATGAAATAAAAACAGTTCTCTTGAGACTTTTGAACAGAAGACACCGATCGGACACACCCAGACTTACTTTTTCTCTT
>JACRUU010000007.1:7520670-7540670 GCA_030449085.1 Kryptopterus vitreolus
TTATATATATATATATATATATATATATATATATATAGAGAGCAGAGAGAGAGAGAGAGAGAGAGAGAGAGAGAGAGAGATGTGTGTATGTATGTATATGTATATATATTATATATATATATATATATATATATATATATATAATATATATATATGTATATATATATATATATATCTATATATATATATATATATATATATATATATATATATATATATATATATATACACACACACACATATATATATATATACATAATATATTTTTTATATGAATGCATGTTGCCAATGCGAAACTAAGGACTAACTAAAACACCAAAAAGACCATGCCTACCTGTTTGAGTGCTGTAGGACACAGTGATCTTCCCCCAATCTTCCTTTCATGTCTAAAAGAGAGTCAAAAAGCCATAATGACCTCAATCCGCTAATCAAATTCAGAATTCTAATTGTATTTACCACATAGACAATGCACGACATGCTTTATATGAGCATCCGACTTGTAAACAGGAAAAAATCAAAGTATGTAGGATAAATAAATAATAGACATTAAAAATAAAAGTATAAAAAAGTGAAATCATGAAATGTTTGCCTGACTTTGTCTTATAGATCAGTCTCTCTCTCTCTCTCTCTCATATATATATATATATATATATATATATATATATATATATATATATATATATATATATATCCATCCCTAGTACAACCATTAAAAACCACAAAAAATAAAGCCCAAATGGTAAACCATATTTTCAATACCACTCATCTATCCCTCCATCCAGTTATCCACAAATCCAATCCAACATTGTCTACTCATCTGTCCATCTCTCTGCTCATCCCATCCATATCCAACACAGCCCAGTCAGACCGTTCACCTATCCATCCATCCATCCATCTATCCATGCCTATCATTCATTCATTCATTCATCTTTTACCACTTTATCCGATCTTCCCTCGGGTCACGGGGAGCCTATGCTCAGGCGTCTATGGGCATTAAGGCAGGATACACCCCCCTGGATAGAATGCCATCCCATCACAGGGCACATACACTCTCACACACACCCCATCTCACAACCCAACAATACATCATTCATACACTAGGGACAATTTTCCAAGGTGCCAATCAACCTACCGTGCATGTTTTTTGGACCGGGAGGAAACCGGAGAACCCGGAGAAAAAAAAAAAAAAAAAACCCCCCCAAGACACATGGCACAAACTCCACACACAACCCACATGGCCGAGACGGGAATCGAACCCGGACCCTGGAGGTGTGAGGCGAACGTGCTAAACACTAAACCAAACCACCGTGCCCCCTCCATGCCTATCAATCAACTTATTCGTGGGATTTTTTCTCCGGGTTTCTCCGGTTTCCTCCCCCGGTCCAAAAAACATGCACGGTAGGTTGATTGGCACCTTGGAAAATTGTCCCTAGTGTATGAATGTGTGTGTGTGTGTGTGTCCTGCGATGGATTGGCATTCCATCCAGGGTGTATCCTGCCTTAATGCCCATAGACGCCTGAGATAGACACAGACTCCCCGTGACCCGAGGGAAGATCAGATATATAGCGGTAGAAGATAGATGAATGAATGAATGATCAACAACTTACACACACACACACACACCTGTCGATCTCAGACAAAGTGAAAGTTGCAGCGCGTCTCTCTGGTGCGATCTCACCTGTTCTGTACCAGCGTGTGTAATAGCGATCGATCACAGATGGAGCTGCTTTTTCTTCCATCTCAGACTCACAACTCTCAACAACCTCACAACACCGGCTTCCATCACGGACCACAAAACAGGCCACACACACACACACACACACACACACACACACACACACACACACACACACACACACACACACACACACACACACACACACACACACACACACACACACACACACACACACACACACACATCCACACCGGTTCCGCCCGTTATTGCAAACCGGACGGAAACCTTGTGTTTCTGAAATAGCTATAGAAAAGAGGGATTAACAAATAAAGTAAACTGTTTATTGTTTATTTTTCGTATTAACTTTAATAAAACAATGTTATATGACTTTTATATGATTCTGTGCAGTCGTTTGATATCCAACCAAGATCGGTTCTTTTATTGCACATGGTTGGGTTGCCAGATTGTGTTAAAAGATAGAAAGCTGGATTCATGGTTTATGCATCCATCCATAAACATCTATGGAAACTACGTTTTGTGGGTTACTTGATATGGGTTTGTCTTTGTGATTGATAAAATTCACAAACCATGATCATCATCAATAGCATTTTGAATATTTGGTGTAGATTAGTGATGGTTAAATCTACGGGATAAAGCTGGCTCTATAACATTTATTTTTAACTTTTGATCAACCTTTCAAAAGGGATAAATAAATAAAATACAGAGAAACATATTTCTTTTTATTTCGGTAATCCTATTGATTGGTTGTATTAATCAATAAAAAATAATCCATTCATTTAGAAATTAATATCTTGTTTTTTCAAATCATGTTCAAATTAAACATTGGAAATAAATCTTTACAACTATTTGTGTTATTACTAAAATGTTTCTATACATAAAGATAAAAAAAACACAAATATTTGTTTCGGGGGAATAAATGTATATGTTTTGAATGGAAGATTTGCCGTGTCCAGAGAAGGATTCTTTGACGCAGATCTGGCAACCCTCCTGACAGTCAAGATGGCGAGCTCCGTGATGACAACATGCCATGTAGCGTGTTGTGCAAACCGAACTCCACATGTCGTGTCCTGGGGTCGCGGAGACCTGCTCGCCTTTGGCTCGTGTAATTCAGTCGCTCTGTTCAACCCGCAGGTAAACAACTTCACTTTGTGTCTCTTACTCACTTTATTTTCATTTAATCTCTGAGTAGCATGGAAGCTAATATTGCCTGGAAACCTGTGATAGGAGGAAACAGAACCGGTTTATTTTATATATATATATATATATATATATATATATATATATATATATATATATATATAAACATATATCACAAACACAAAACACAACTAAATTTTCCTTTAACAACAGCGATTCTTATAAAAATAAGTGTGTGTGTGTGTTTATATGTGTATGTAAACACCTTTTAGTGTTGTAAAAAAAATAAATACTGACGATTCTTTGATTGACCGACTCTCTGACTGACACTCACTGATTGACCGACTCTCTGACTGACTCACTGACTCTCTGACTGACACTCACTGATTGACCGACTCTCTGACTGACTCACTGACTCTCTGACTGACACTCACTGATTGACCGACTCTCTGACTGACTCCCTGACTGACACTCCGACTCCCTCACTGACTGACTCACTGATTGACTGACTCCCTGACTGACACTCACTGATTGACCGACTCTCTGACTGACTCACTGATTGACTCTCTGACCGACTCCCTATTGACTGACACTCACTGATTGACCGACTCTCTGACTGACTCACTGACTGACACTCACTGATTGACCGACTCTCTGACTGACTCACTGACTCTCTGACTGACACTCACTGATTGACCGACTCTCTGACTGACTCACTGATTGACTGACTCCCTGACTGACACTCACTGATTGACCAAGTCACTGACAGACCAACTCTCTGACTGACTCCCTGACTCACTTATTGACTGACTCTCTGACTGACTCCCTGACTGACACTATCTGACTCACTGATTGACCGACTCTCTGACTGACTCCCTGACTCACTGATTGACCGACTCTCTGACTGACTCTCTGACCGATTCCCTGACTGACACTTACTGGTTGACTGATTGACCGACTCTCTGACTGACTCCCTGACTCACTGATTGACCGACTCCTGACTGACTGACTCCCTGACTGATTGACCGACTCTCTGACCGATTCCCTGACTGACACTTACTGGTTGACCGACTCGCTGACTGACTCCCTGACTCACTAATTGACCGACTCTCTGACTGACCGATTGATCACTGATAGACTCTCTGACCGACTCACTGATTCTGACTGACTCCCTGACTGACACTCTCTGACTCACTGATTGACCGACTCTCTGACTGACTCCCTGACTGACACTCACTGATTGACCGACTCTCTGACTGACTCCCTGACTCACTGATTGACCGACTCTCTGACTGACTCCCTGACTCTCTGACCGATTCCCTGACTGACACTCACTGGTTGACCGACTCGCTGACTGACTCCCTGACTCACTAATTGACCGACTCTCTGACTGACTCTCTGACCGATTCCCTGACTGACACTCACTGATTGACCGACTCGCTGACTGACTCCCCGACTCACTGACTGACCGACTGATCACTGATAGACTCTCTGACCGACTCACTGATTCTGACCGACTCTCTGACTGACTCACTGACTCACTGATTGACTCCCTCACTCACATCAGGGTTTCAGAGTCGATCTGGGCTGAGATTTATTAAAAGTAAAAGTAATTGCTGATACAGGTTGTGTAGTGGAGGCTTTTTTTGTACATCACGAGTTAAAAAATGAAAAAATGGTTGTGAGGAAGCACACGGCAGGACGTCGGGTTTGATATTGCATGTCAATAGACACTATTACTAATAAGTGTGTGTGTGTGTGTGTGTGTGTGTGTGTGTGTGTGTGTGATAAACCAAAAAGTCATGCTTTTACCATTCTCCCAGTAAACCTCACGATGTAGTAACTAAACTCATAAGTAGTCCCAGGTCTTCGCTCTCACGCTCTGTACGCGTTATTTAGAGAGCAGTCATCTGGAGTGCTGTACTGTATGTGAAGGAATGATCTGCCCAGTCACCGCACCTGACTCTTAATGATAAGCTCTGGGATGAACCGGATCACAAGAAAGAAAAATTCATCTTCTACCGCTTTATCCGAATCTTCCCTCGGGTCACGGGGAGTCTGTGCCTATCTCAGGCGTCTATGGGCATTAAGGCAGGATACACCCTGGATGGAATGCCAACCCATCGCAGGACACACACACACACACACAATCACAATCACACACACACACACACATTCACACACATTCATACACTAGGGACAATTTTCCAAGGTGCCAATCAACCTACCGTGCATGTTTTTGGACCGGGGAGGAAGGAAACCGGAGAAACCCGGAGAAAAAACCCCCTGAGGCACGGGAGAACATGCAAAACTCCACACACACACATGGCCGAGACGAGGAATCGAACCTGGATCCTGGCGGTGTGAGGCGAACGTGCTAAGCCAACGTACCCCCCCAAAAAAGAAAAATAACATCTTTAATTGTTGTTCAAAGTGTTTTCACGACCCGTCCGGATCCTGACAATGTGTGAATCTGAAATAAATAAATAAATAAGCTCTTCATAGTGTTATATTACTGAGATTGTTGTGCGTAAACATATGACAGGAATAATAATATATATAATAATAATATATTCGCTGTGGAACAGTTCCCTTTATTTTCTGAACATCGTTAATTTATTTATTGTTGTTGTTTTTTTTTTTTTTTTTCCCAGGAGGTGAAAGTTGTTCAGCTCCTGAATAAGCACAGTGGGAGGGTCAACACGGTGCGGTGGATTTCCAGAGAGGACTGTGGTGAGCCAGATTTCTCTTCTCACATTCTCATTCTTTCCTCGGAAAAAAAAAAAAATTAAATAAAAATTTGAATTTGAGAGGGCACGGTGGCTTAGTGGTTAGCACGTTCGCCTCACACCGCCAGGATCCGGGTTCGATTCCCGTCTTGGCCATGTGTGTGTGTGTGTGGAGTTTGCATGTTCTCCCCGTGCCTCAGGGGGTTTTTCTCCGGGTTCTCCGGTTTCCTCCCGGTCCAAAAACATGCACGGTAGGTTGATTGGCACCTTGGAAAATTGTCCCTAGTGTATGAATGTGTGCGTGTGTGTGTGTGTGTGTGTCTTGCGATGGGTTGGCATTCCATCCAGGGTGTATCCTGCCTTAATGCCCATAGACGCCTGAGATAGACACAGACTCCCCGTGACCCGAGGGAAGATCGGATAAAGCGGTAGAAGATGAATGAATGAATGAATGTGTCTGTTGTTTAAAAAAAAATGCATATTTTGCAAAATTATTAATAACAAGAGCGCATTTTAATAGTAAATCTACTCTAAAAAGAGTTTTAAAAGAGTTTAACTGTCTTCATAGATCCGTTGTAGATGATGTTAAGAAAACCACGACTATTTTCATGAAACTATAACATTAATAGCCAAAATATCTCGTATTCTGTTCTCCTAACCTTGGCCAATGTGACTACACATTTCCATTTCCACCTTTAATTTACAGTACAGTGCAAATGAAGGAACAAAAACATTAGTTTATCTTTTAATCATATGTGATAATTATAGTAGCAGTGGCATTTCCACATTGCGGAAATCGTAGATAATATTGAGGTGTTTTTGTAACTTCGGCGTAGAGGATTGTGATTTACTGCATTGCCTTCAGACTCCGTGCTGATTGGTGGGATTCGTGACTTCCAAACAAATCAGATGCTCGGTGGGCGGAGATTTCTCTAGGTGAGCGGTGAGCTCTGACAGGCTGCGTCGGAGCCAGATAGCGCATTTGACAATTATATAATTTTATCGGCAAATTGGTTTTGAAAATATCCGATATTCCGATAAGCATAATAATGATTAATATCGGCGCTGATAATCGGTCGACCCCTAATTCTCACTGACTGACCGACCGACTCACCGACCGACTCACCGACTCACTCACTCACCGACCGATCGTCTCACTGGCCGACTCACTGACTCACCGACCGACTCACCGACCCACTCACCGACCGATCGTCTCACTGACCGACCGACTCAATGACCGACCCACTCACCGACCGATCGTCTCACTGACCGACTCACTGACTGACCGACCGACTCACCGACCCACTCACTGACTCGACTGACTCGACCGACCGATCACCCACTCACCGACCGATCGTCTCACTGACCGACCGACTCACTGACCGACTCACCGACCCACTCACCGACCGATCGTCTCACTGACCGACTCACGGACTGACCGATCGTCTCACTGACTGACTCACTGACTGACCGACCGATCACTGTCTCACTGACCGACTCACCGACCGACTCACCGACCGATCGTCTCACTGACTGACTCACTGACCGACCGACTCACTGACTGACCGTCTCACCGACCCACTCACCGACTGACTCACTGACTGACTCACTGACACCGACCGACCGACTCACCGACCCACTCACCGACCGACTCACTGACCGACTCACCGACTGACCGACCGACCGCTCACTGACGACCGACCGACTCCTGACTCTCACCGACCGATGACGACTGACTGACCGACCGACCGACCGACTCACTGACTGACTCACCGACCGACCGACTCGTCTCACTGACTGACCGACCGACTCACCGACCCACTCACCGACCGATCGTCTCACTGACCGACTCACTGACTGACCGACCGACTCACCGACCCACTCACCGACCGATCGTCTCACTGACTGACTCACTGACTCCGACCGATCGTCTCACTGACCGACCGACGTCTCACTGACTGACTCACTGACCCGACTCACCGACTCGTCTCGTCTCACTGACCGACTCACTGACCGACGTCTCCCTGACTCTCACTACCGACCGACTCACTGACCGACCGACTCACCGACCCACTCTCACTGACTGACGACCGACTCACCGACCGACCGTCACCGACCGACCGTCTCACTGACCGACCGACTCACTGACCGACTCACCGACTCACCGACTGACCGACCGATCACTGACCGACCGTCTCACTGACCGACTCACTGACTGACCGACCGATCGCTCACTGACTGACCTGACTCTCCGACCGATCACCGACCGATCTCTCACTGACCGACCGACTCACCGACCCACTCACCGACCGATGACTCACCGACCGATCGTCTCACTGACCGACTCACTGACTGACCGACCGACTCGCTCACCGACCGATCGTCTCACTGACTGACTCACTGACTGACCGACCGACCGACTCACTGACCGACCGACTCACTGACCGACCGAGCGACTCACCGACCCACTCACCGACCGATCGTCTCACTGACTGACTCACTGACTCGACTGACGACTCACGACTCACTGACTGACCACGACCTCACCGACCCACTCACTGACTGTGTCACTGACCGACTCTCTCTCGACTCTCACACACTTCACTGACACACACACGACACAGTGACTGAGCGAGAGGGATCTGTTCAACTTCACTTCTGAAAATGAGGTCAGCGATGTGTAAAGTCCCTTCCTTCCAGACAGCAGATGTGTGTGTGTGTGTGTGGTGTGTGGTGTGTGTGTGTGTGTGTGTGATGTGTGATAGAAGAGTGATAATGACATTTTCAACAGAAGGGCGAAATGTAAATGTAATGTTCGTTGTAAAATGAAATACAGGCGAGTAAAAAAAGACTCCATCGTGAGTGTATTTGAATGAAGAGGAAAATGTGTCTTTGATCAGCTTTGAAATGCGACCAGAAGGTCATTAATGAACCGTCGTGTGTGTGTGTGTGTGTGTGTGTGTGTGTGTGATGGTGATCGTGTTGGACTAATTGTGCCATCGCAGGTCCAGAAACACGGCTGGTGTCTGGAGGATCAGACAGTAATGTTATTGTATGGGAGGAGCACCGTGGGCAGGTCTGTATCTTCCCTTACCTGACTGTGTGTTTAGCAAAAAGGTATTAATATACCATCTTAATACCCCCCTAACCCCCCCCCCACCACCCCCCCCCCCCCCCCCCCCCCTCCAGTTTGCTGCCTCTGCAGTGTGTTCGGGTCACTCGGGACCCGTGTGTGCTGTGGACGCTGTCTCTCTGTCTTCCTCCGACTCGCTGCTCGTCTCTGCATCGTCAGACTCCACGGTTAAACTGTGGATATACGATGGTGGGAAAGGTGAGCGGTGTGTGTGTGTGTGTGTGTGTGTGTGTGTGTGTGTGTGTGTGTGTGTGTGTGTGTGTGTGTGTGTGTGTGTGTGTGTGTGTGTGTGTTGTGTGTGTGTGTGTGTGTGTGTTGTGTGTGTGTGTGTGTGTCCCGCTCATTCCCCTCTCACTTCACTGATTATGCATCATTAAGTCACATTAGCTCGAGTTTAATGAGTGTTTCAAGGCTGACATCTGCTGGTAGGTTTTCAGTAAACATGTAGATATGGAAGGGACACGCTGGTTTAGTGGTTAGCACGTTCGCCGCACACCGCCAGGGTCCGGGTTCGAGTCCCGTCTCGGCCACGTGTGTGTGGTAGAGAGAGATTATAATAGTGATGCTGGTAGTGAAGCGTATATAATATAAAATGTATTACAATAAACTTTTAGAAAGGATTTGTAATCTTGTGAATGTCTGAAAGTGATATAAGACCTATTTAAGATGTGGTCAGGACGGAGTGAGTGTGTCTTTGATTGGCCACTTGGGTTAGTGTTAGTGTTAGTGTTAGAAAAGTGTGTAGATATGAGACAGTTCCTCTCAAAGAACAGATAGAAGAAAGGTTTAGAGAAGAAAGCAAGAAACAAAGAAAGGACTGATTGAAGGGGGATAAAATGAAGGAATGTAAGTTGGAAGGAGAAAGAAAGAAAGGGATAGAAGGAAAGGAAAAAGAGAAAGAAAGAAAGAGAAAGAAAGGAGGAACAAAGGAAAGAAAGAAAAAGAAAGAAAGAAAGAGGCAGAAGAGGAGGGAAGAATGGAAGAAGGAACGAAAGGGAGAGAAAAGAAAGAAAGAAAGAAAAGAAAGATAGAAAGGGAGGAAAGAAAGAAAGAGGTAGGGAGAGGAGAGAGAGAGTGCAAAAGGAGGGAATGATAAAGAAAGAAATGGAGAGAGAAAAAGAGAAAGAAAGAACGAAAGAGAAAGAACAGGATGTAAGGAAAGAAAGAACAGGATGTAAGGAAATGGAAAGAAAGAAGTAGAGAGAGAAAGAAAGAAAGCAAGCAAGCAAAAGAAGGAGGGAATGAAAGAAGGAGAGAAGAAAGAAAGAGAATGAAGGAAAGGGGGAGGGAGAGAGAGGAAAAAAAGAAAGAATGATAAGGATGGAAAGAAAGGGGGAGAGAGAGGGAGAGAAAGAAAGAAAGCAAGCAAAAGGAGAGAATGATAAAGAAAGAAGGAAAGGGAGGGAAAGAGAAAAAAGAAAGATAGATAAGGATGGAAAGAAAGGGAGAGAGAGAAAAGAAAGAAAGCAAAAGAACGACTGAATGATAGAGAGAAAGGAGGAGAGAGAGAGAGAGAGAGCGAAGAGAAAGAAAGATAAAGATGGAAAGAAAAGAGGAGAGAAAGAAAAAAGAAAGAAAGAAAGAAAGAAAGAAAAAGAAAAGTATGGGGGCAAGAGAAAGAGAGAGAGAGAGAGGGATAGAACAAAAGTAGAAACGATTGATAAAGAAAAGAAAGGAAGGAAAGGGAGAGAAAAAGAGAGAAAGATAAGGTTGGAAAAAAAATGGAGAGATCAAAACAAAGAAAGCAAAAGAAGGAGGGAATAATAAAGAAAGAAAGAGGAAGAAGGAAAGGGAGAGAGAGAGGAAAGAAAGATAAGAGAAAGGGAGAAAGAAAGAAAAAGAAAAGTAAGGGACGAGAGAGAGAGAGAGGGAGCAAAAGTAGAAAGGAATGATAAAGAAGGAAAGGTAGAGAGAGAGAAAAAGAAAGAAAGATAAGGATGGAAAGAAAGGGAGAAAGAAAGAAAAAGAAAAGTAAGGGGGCGAGAGAGAAAGGGGGAGCAACAGTAGAAAGGAGTGATAAAGAAAGGAAGGAGAGAGAGAGAGAAAAAGAAAGATAAGGATAGAAAGAAAGGGAGAAAGAAAGAAAGAAAAAGAAAAGTAAAGGGGAGAGAGAGATAGAGAGGGAGCAAAAGTAGAAAGGCGTGATAAAGAAAACAAAGAAAGGAGGAGACAGGAGAGAGAGAGAGAGAGAGAGAGAGAAAGAGAAAATAAAGAAAATATAAGGATGGAAAGAAAGGGAGAAGAAGAAAGAAAAAAGAAAGAAAAAGAAAAGTAAGGGGGTGAGAGAGAGAGCGAGAGAGAGAGAGGGGGAGCAAAAGTAGAAAGGAGTGATAAAGAAAGAAAGAAAAGAAAGGAAGGAAAGGGAGAGAGAGAGAAAAAGAAAGAAAGCAAGCCAGAAAAAGAAGGAAGGAATGAGAGAAAGAAAGAACAAATGGATGGAAGGAAAGAAAGAAAAATGAAATCCTGAAATGGATACATGCACACGTGACATTCAGGAAGAAAGCAAAAAAAAAAAGGCGTCCGTGGACGTCGAACAAATAATTGCTATGCATCGAACACCAGAGGTGAGGCAGGAAACCGAACCACTTCTCCCGCGCCTTGTTTTAATACGTAACCAGAACGCATTCTACAGGCAGTGTTTTTTTTTTATTTTTTTATTGTTGTTTTTTTTTTTTGTTTGTTTGTTTGTTTTAAATGCGTGGCAGCTGCTGCGAGTTCATTCTCATACACATTGTGTTTATGACCCCTACCAGCCGAGTGCCTCCAGACGTTATCTTTCGGGAGCGGCTTCATGATGGATGTCTCCTTAGCGCTGTTGCCAGGCAGCAGAGGTAAGCCGTGCATGCCGTTCATCTCCATCGCCTGAATGTAAGCGTGAAATCATTCAGATCCGACCATACTGTAAAATTCATTAAAGACACACACACACACACACATATACAAATATATAGACGGTGGCTTAGTGGTTAGCACGTTCGCCTCACACCACCAGGATCTGGGTTCGATTCCCGTCTCGGCCATGTGTGTGTGGAGTTTGCATGTTCTCCCCGTGCCTCAGGGGGTTTTTCTCCGGGTTCTCCGGTTTCCTCCAAGTACAAAATCATGCACGGTAGGTTGATTGACACCTTGGAAAATTGTTCCTAGTGTGTGAGTGTGTGTGTGCCCTGCGATGGGTTGGCATTCCATCCAGGGTGTATCCTGCTTTAATGCCCATAGACGCCTGAGATAGACACAGGTTAGAAGCGGTAGAATGAATACTTTTAATGTTTTTAATAACACAACTAATTGTGACAGATGTTGTACATATATAATATAAAGTTCATTCATAATCTCTCAAGAATAAAATGATTAATTATTTTAAAATTATAATATACATACACACACACACACACTAAAAGGATAAAAGTATCGCAATACCTGACTTTTCCAGCTATACAGTACGAGGTTCTTCACTATTTGCACAATTTTGGAGACCCACAAGTGTATAGAGCAGGGGTGTCAAACTTATCACTGAGGGCCACATCAGCATTATGGTGGACCTCGAAGGGCCAATTATAACTATAATACAGCGACGTCGCCTCATAACACAAAACACACAGCGCTTTATCTCCTTCAAGCAAATGCGGGTTACACTGCACTCTAGTGGTGGGATGGCGTCAGTTCGCGGGTAACATAGTCGCATGCATTGTGGGAGATGTAGTTTATTGTCGGTGCACGCGTTAAGCACGTGTGGTATAGGACGTCTTCGGATGCAGAAGCATGAAATGTTCCACTCGAGGAGACTCAACCCTGTTGGAGCATGACCCCCCCCCCCCCCCCCCCCAGTTAAAATAGGCTTTCTATGGGTTGAACACCTTTGGGATGAATGTGAACAGTGATGGGCCTCCTGACCTACATCAGCACCTGACTTCACTGACACCCTTGTGGATGAATGAGCACAACACCTCCATAAAATCTAGTGGAACACATTTCCATTAGAGTGGAGGTTCTTTATAAGAGCAAGTGGGGATTAAAGCTGGAATGGAATCTGCTGCTCTGCATTTCTATTTTAATAGATGCACTCTGTTGCTGACACCGGGTCATAAGAATGCCAAGTGCTTTTTTGAGCATCACATTCCAATTTGTTCTTATAATTCCCTCTGCTCTTCAGGGAAGATGTTCTACTAGATTTTGTTGAGATTCGTTCAGTCATAAAGGGTCTTGGTAAAGTGTGTGTATGTATATGTGGGGCACGGTGGCGTAGTGGTTAGCACGTTCGTCTCACACCGCCAGGATCCGGGTTCGATTCCCGTCTCGGCCATGTGTGTGTGGAGTTTGCATGTTCTCCCCGTGCCTCAGGGGGTTTTTCTCCGGGTTCTCCGGTTTCCCCCGGTCCAAAAACATGCACGGTAGGTTGATTGGCACCTTGGAAAATTGTCCCTAGTGTATGTCCCTAGTGTGTGAATGTGTGTATGTGTGTGCCCTGCGATGGGTTGGCATTCCATCCAGGGTGTATCCTGCCTTAATGCCCATAGACGCCTGAGATAGGCACAGACTCCCCGTGACCCGAGGGAAGATCAGATATATATATATATAAGGAAAGAGAAAGGAAGAAGGAGGAAGGGAGAGCAGAGTATAGATATATATATATATATATATATATATATATATAGTATATATATTTATATAAGTATATACTATATATATATATATATAAAGAAAAAGTATGTGAACCCTTTTGGAACAACAATCACAACAGTAAAAAAACACAGTGTGCTTAAACTAATACCTAATGACAATATATAGCATGTTTTTATTGAACACAACATGTGCAGGGTGGAAAAAGTATGTGATCCTTTAGGTTTAATAACTGATTGACCCTCCTTTGGCAGCAATAACAAACATTATACTCAAACAAACGTTTCCTGTAGTTGCAGATCAGACGTACACAACGCTCAGGAGAAATTTTGGACCGTTCCTCTTTATAAAACTGTTTCAGTGCAACAATATTCTTGGGGTGTCTGGTGTGAATCTCTCTCTCTCTCAATGGGCTTGAGGTCAGGAACAAGCCATTCGGTTGTTGATTTACTTCTATGCTCTGGGTTGTTGTCCTGTTGCATCCTCCAGCCTCTGTTAAGCTTCAAGTTGGTGGACAGACGGTCTTAAGTTTTCCTGCAAAATGTCTTGATAAACTTGGGAATTCATTTGTTCTGTCAATCCGTCCAGGACCCGAGGCAGCAAAGTAGCCCCGAACCATGATGCTCCCTCCACCGTATTTCACAGTGGGGATGAGGTTTTGATGTTGGTGTGCTGTGCCTTTTTTTTCTCCACAGACAGCATTGTGTGTGTGTGTGTGTGTGTGTGTGTGTGTGTGTGTGTGTGTGTGTGTGTGTGTGTGTGTGTGTGTGTGTGGATATGTATATGTGTATTAGTGTGTGTGTATATGTATATATATATATATATATATAGATATATATATATATATACTATATGATATATATATATATATATTACATATATATATATGTGTGACCAGGTCCATGATTGTATCATAAATGAAGATTTCAGGTTTTCAGTAACATAACTAATTGTGACCGATGTTGTACATATATAACGTTCATTCAAAATCTCATCTCTTCAGAATAAAATGATGAATTAATTTAAAATGATAATATATAATTATTATCAAGTAGTGATTGTAGGTGACAGGAGGAGGCCTGTCAGCATTCGCGTTCATCCCGAAAGGTTAGAACGCTATAGGAAGAGCACTTCCACTCCAGCAGTTTCAGAGGCGTTGTCATGCCGGAACAGGATTAGATTTCATGGATTAGCATCTCAAGTGAAAGGAAAAATCCCATTGCTTCCTATACAATCGCGTACCTTCGGATTTGCGATAATACAAAGTCAGGTGTCGCGGTGCTTTTGCCCATGTTGTGTAACCATGCATTTCGGATGATTACAGCAATTCTCTTTTCTCGTTGCGTGTTCAGTGCCCATCCTAGCGTGTGCTGGGGACGACAGCAAAGTCCATCTTTATGCGCAGATCAGTGGACAGGTATGTATGAGATTTTCAATACATACATACTTGCATAGGTGTGTGTATATGTATGTATGTATTATATATATATATATCTATATATATATATATATATATATATATATATATATATATATATACCGTAAATTTCGGACTATAAGCCGCTACTTTTTTCCTAGGTTTTGAACCATGCGGCTAATAATAAGGTGCGGCTATTCTGCAGATTTTTTCCAGACCGCTAGGGGCTCTAACCGGAATTAGAATCAAAACTAACACAAAATAAAAGCAAAGAAGAAGAATGCGCTAGTTCCTCTTTAGCAGATATAAGTGGGTAGAAGCGGATAGAAGGAGGACAAACTCTATCTTTACAAGGTTAAGGTGACGTGATTTCTCACACAGGAGAAATGAAGATAAATACTGTAAATAGCGCTTATTTTCTCTTGGTTCTGTCCCGTTTTAATCAGTAAAGTCTGCTGCTCAGTGCTGTCTCTCTCCCCTGCTCTTTTCCACACACACACACACACACACACACACACACACACACACACACACACACACACACACACACACACACACACACACACACACGCGCGCGCGCGCGCACAATACAGCCTCAGCGGTTCTTTGATTTTCCCTCTCCCGATATAAGCCCGGTTCACTCCTACAATCCCCGTCCGGGCTCGTAGCACATACCTAGTGTCGCGGACACGGACGCTCGATATATGTTTATGCCTAACCTTTGTCTGTTCCCGATTCCCGGACTCCTGCTCTCCGGTACTCCCGGTACCACGGCGCGACAGAGCGTCAAGGCTCCCTAGCCTGTCTGGCCGCTCCGTATGAGCGGCGTCTCCTGAGTTCTTTATTCTAATAAATCCTGTTTTGTATGAATTCCGGATCTCCGCGTCTCTGTGCAGCGTCCACCGTTACACCGTGTTAAAATACAGGTTAGGAAAGGATCTATTTAAGTACATACATGTACATTTACAATTCAAAAGCGGATGCGGCTTGTATGCAGGTGCGGCTTATTTATGAATTTTTTGGGGTTTTTTTTTTAAATAGAGCAGATGCGGCTTATATGCAGGTGCCCTTTATAGTCCGGAATTTACGGTATATACATACATACATACATACATACATACATGCATACACACACTATATACACACCTATGCACACACACACACAAGATAGATAGATAGAAACACACACACGAAATGTGTAATATATATATATATATATATGTGTGTGCTTTGTGTATGTGTGTGTGTGTGTGTGTGTATGTGTGTGTGTGTGTATGTATACTATATATATATATATATCTATATATCTATATATATATATATATATTTATTATATATATTATATTATATTATATTATATTGTGTGTGTGTGTGTGTGTGTTTCTATCTATCTATCTATATTAATGTTTTTGATATTATAACTAACAAAATCTGTTTTCAAAATAAAATGATTGTTTTATATTTATTTCACTCTGGAAATTATTCTTTTAGTATAATTTCTTTAGTGGTTGTTTTAAATGTAAAATATGGGACGTGGCTCCTTTAAGAATTCTGTTCCGGTTGCTTTTCCATATAACCTGGTGATACGTTTAGGTTCCATAGTGAGGCGCTCATACCTGTTGTGAATGCGCAGCTAGTAGGCATGATTGGAGAAGGATTTAGGAAGCATGAGCAGATGCCCGTTGCTGGTGTTTTTTGTTTATGAAACGTGTTAATAAAATTAGTGCCCTAACGTACGTACATACATACACACACCTTTTTTCTTTATTTTCAAAATATCATACAGAAAGATTAGAAGGATTAGAAGGAGGAATAATGGGAGAAGTATGTGAGGGTGGTGCAGGACAGGTACGAGGACAGTGAGACAGCAGTGAAGTGATCAGAGGGCCGGACTGGTTCAAGGTGGAGGTGGGATCGCATCAAGGGTCGGCTCTGGGACCTTTCCAGTTTGCAGTGGTGATGGACAGGTTGACGGAGGAGGTCAGACAGGAGTCTCCATGGACTATGATGTTTG
Source organism: Kryptopterus vitreolus (assembly GCA_030449085.1). Classification (NCBI taxonomy): domain Eukaryota; kingdom Metazoa; phylum Chordata; class Actinopteri; order Siluriformes; family Siluridae; genus Kryptopterus; species Kryptopterus vitreolus. The sequence continues at coordinate 7,537,418 of JACRUU010000007.1, forward strand.
TGGAGAGGGAAGGCAGTGGAGTGGTGAAGGTCAAAGTGTCTCCCGGTCGCAGAAGGAACAGTGTTGAACCAGGGGCATGGAAGTCCTGATGGCATTATAACCAAACATGCGATTTGAATGATTGATCCCGTGTATTTCCCCAGAGAATAAAGTCTTGTATAGTTTTGTAAATAACTCTTTATGAACTCCTGTTTATTCTTTAGTTTCAGAAAGTTCTCACACTGCAAGGCCACGAGGACTGGGTCCGGGGTGTCCAATGGGCGGAAAAAGGTAAGAGCACGTCATCTTCCTCTTTCAGCGGCTCCCTTTAGGGGGCGCCACAACACCTCCTTCTCCACACTACCCTGTCCTCTCCATCTGCCTCCTTCACCCCAACTACCTGCATGCCTTCCCTCACCACATCCATAAACCTTCTCCTCTGCTTTCCTTTTATCCTCCTGCCTTGTCCCTCCATCCTCAGCATTCTTCTCCCTCTGTACCCCATGTCCCTCCTCCATCTCTCCTCCATCACCCCGTCCCCAAAACTGTCCGTCCTCGTCACTCCCACTCAACATCTCTACCTCCACCTCCTGTCTTTTATACAACACCACCCACTGTCTCTAAACCGTACATCACAGCTCTCACTGCAGACCTACACTCTGCACTCTCTTTTTCACTTCTCCACCCTGCCTGCACTCTCTCCACCCACTCCACCCTGCCTCCCTGCCTGCCTGCCACTCTTTCCCCCCACTCCACCTTCACTTCTCTACCCACTCCACCCTGCCTGCACTCTTTTCTTCACTTCTCCACCCACTCCACCCTGACTGCACTCTCTCCTTCACTTCTCCATCCTGCCTGCACCCTCTCCTTCACTTCTCCACCCACTCCACCCTGTCTGCACTCTCTTTTTCACTTCTCCATCCTGCCTGCACTCATTTCTTCACTTCTCCACCCTTCCTGCACTCTTTTCTTCTTCTCACTCCGCCCTACTCCTTCCACCCTGCCTGCACTCCTTCTTCACCCACTCCACCCTGCCTGCACTCTCTCCTTCACATCTCCACCCTGCCTGAACTCTCTCCTTCACTTCTCCACCCACTCCCACCCTCCCTCGCACTCTTTTCTTCTCCACTTCTCCACCCGCCTGCACTCTTTTCACTTCTCCACTTCCTTCTCCACCCTCTCCACTGTGCTCTTTTCTTCTCCACTGTGCTCTGTGCCACTGTACTCCTACTTAAATTCCCCTTCTCTCCCCTTCCACCCTGCCTGAACACCTGGGCTGTTTGGCAATCGTGGTGCCACCCCTGACCCTTCTGATCAGTAACCCTGAATCCACCAGGCTACCACGTCCGACCCTTTTGCACTCAGAGTGCAGGTCAAATCTTGATACAGCACCCCCTGGAGCAGCAAGGGTTGAGGGCCTTGCTCAAGGGCCTGAAATTGTCACCTTGGTAAACTTTAAACCTTCGTCCTTCTGAAACACTACTTTCTGGTAAGATGTTAAACATTATGGGTTCAAATCTCACCACCAACGATCAAGACCCTTCACTTCACCCCACGTCGTCCGCTGTGCTGTAAGCTGCTCTGTCTAAGATCGAATGCCATGAATATAATGGGAATGCGTTTCCAGGGGACGAGTTACTGTTGGCCAGTTGCTCTCAGGACTGTCTGATCAGGGTGTGGAGGCTGGTGCTAAAACGCTCCGACGCACCCCCCGAGGACGCCGCCGAAGGAACCATCCGGATGAAGGAGGACGTGTTCGAGGCGAAGGGGAAAAGTAAGACCTGCTCCTGGCGGTCTCTCTTTGTGCTGGAGATATTGTTTTGTGATTAATTCGTCCGACTTCCTCCTGACAGAGTACGCGCTCAGCCTCGAGACGGTGTTAGCCGGCCATGAGAACTGGGTGTATGGGATCCACTGGCAGCCTTCCTTTAGCAAAGGTAATGCCTGTAAGGTTGCCTGTAAGGTATTACAGGTAGAGGTGGAACATTTTCTGTGGGAATAAACTGATTATTTACATACATTGCAGGTTTGTCAATAGTTTGTCAACAAGTGCAATTCGGAGAAAATAGATTTTTGTGTTTTGAACTTCGGCACAAACCATAAACTCGCATTAATATATAAGGGTATATATTTAACGTCCGGTTCTACCGCGCGTTCATCGGTCACATGCACACAGTTTTCCCGAGGCCACGCCCCCTCCGCATGCTTCGTGCCTCCCTTAATTAGATAACGCTCATCAATCCCAATCCTGCACGCAAAAATAGGCTCATCTAAGCGAGTTTTCACGTGAACTACACAAATATTACACACGTCTTTAAAACGTCCTTGCGCCGTGTGTAATTAATAATTGTTTAGTCATCAATTTGTACACAAAAAAATATTATACTAATACACTAACCGAGTAAACAAAACGAAGGTCCTTTTCTTTCTGCTCTTTTTTTCCTTTTTTTTTTTTTTTTAACTTTTTTTTTTTTTTTTTCCCTTATGCTCAATCCTGCGTTCATTTGACCCAACTCCAAAATTAAGACAGTAATAATTAGAAATGTCTTTAAAAAGAACTATCTATAATTCTACTTGCACTTAAATTGGTTCACAAGTGTTTCTTTCTTTCTTTCTTTCTTTCTTTCTTTCTTTGTTTTAGGTTATGACTAAATAAAATGGTCATTTTTTTTATATACCTTATAGTAATTTTGAATATTTCTAAATATCCCCATAGAAAATTTCCGGAAAGTTTGCAACCCTAATTTATATCTAATAATTGAAGTGACTTTTGGATGTATTTAAAATAATATTGTTTTTGTTTTGTTTTTTTTGTTTTTTTTTTGCTGTTTGTCTCCCCCTGCAGGCGGCACAGTAGAACAGCCTCTCCGTTTGCTTTCTGCTTCTATGGACAAGACCATGATCCTCTGGGGGCCTGAGGAGGAGTCGGGGGTGTGGGTGGAGCAGGTCAGTTGATTCTTTTCGATATTATTTGAAAAAAGAGAGAGAGAGAGAGAAAGGGAGCGGCCTCCTTTCATTCCTGTCACCGTTGCGGTCACTGTCCTTTCTCAATCCCCTTATCCTGGTGTCCTCTGGCGATCCTCCTTGCCAGTCGCGGAGGTGTTTGGAGCACACAGCAGGCCGAGCAAATAGCGCGAGTGTGTGGTATCAGTGACGCCAGCTCCGTCCGCTGTGCTCCATCCGCTCTGTCAGCTGGACAACATCTGCCGGTTCTTCTCTCGGAGCGTAAGCGTCACAGCTGGAGTAAAGGTTGGAGAGTTTTCCATCTGGCAGT
>JACRUU010000007.1:7550670-7558170 GCA_030449085.1 Kryptopterus vitreolus
ACAGATATACACACACATAGAACATACTATATATATATATATATATATATATATATATACATATATATATAATATATATATACACACCACTATATATATACATATATATACATCCTATATATATATATATATATATATATACTATATACATACACACACACACACACACATATATATATATATATATAACATATATATATATATATATATATATATACATATATATATATATATATATACACATACTATATATATACATATATGTATACATATATATCGCATAATAATTGAGCACTTTCGCGACTCGACTTGCGCTGCCGTTGCATGCAGGTCACCTGGCACGAGATCGCCAGACCTCAGATCCATGGCTATGACATGCAGTGCCTGGCTATGGTGGGCCGATTCCAGTTCGTCTCTGGAGCAGACGAAAAAGTCCTGCGCGTCTTTAAGGCTCCGCGAAACTTCGTGGAAAACTTTGCCAACATCACCGGGACATCTGTGGAGAGACTCTTGGCTTCGCATGTATGTATTTGAAGTTTTGCTGATTTCTGAATTTGCAATACAGTTGTGTGTGTGTGTGTGTGTGTGTGTGTGTGTGTTGTTTGTTTTTTTACTATTATTTCTTTAATATTGTTCATTTTAAGGCTTTTGTTAAGCTTTTTTGATATTTACAACTCTAAATCCAGGGGCACGGTGGTTTAGTGGTTAGCACGTTCGCCTCACACCGCCAGGGTCCGGGTTTGATTCCCATCTCGGCCATGTGTGTGTGGAGTTTGCATGTTCTCCCCGTGCCTCAGGGCTTTTTTCTCCGGGTTCTCCGGTTTCCTCCTGGTCCAAAAACATGCACGGTAGGTTGATTGGCACCTTGGAAAATTGTCCCTAGTGTATGAGTGTATGAGTGTATGAGTGTATGAGTGTATGAGTGTATGAGTGTATGAGTGTATGAGTGTATGAGTGTATGAGTGTATGAGTGTATGAGTGTATGAGTGTGTGTGTGTGTGTGTGTGTGTGTGTGTGTGTGTGTGTGTGTGTGTGTGTGTGTGTGTGTGTGTGTGAGTGTGTGCCCTGCGATGGGTTGGCATTCCATCCAGGGTGTATCCTGCCTTAATGCCCATGGACACCTGAGATAGACACAGACTCCCCGTGACCCGAGGGAAGATCAGATATAGCGGTAGAAGATGAATGAATGAATGAATGAACTCTAAATACCAAAAAAACATTGTAATGTAATGATGTATAAAAAAAAATAATGCCCTGATTTGCAAATCGCATAAATCTGAATTCAATTCACAATAAACAAAAAGGTTTTAAGAAAATGAAATGACTTCAGTGCACCTCAAAAAAAGGACACCCCTGCGTAGCATCATGTCTTCTATCCATATACATTTTGCAGACCAGTTGTTCTCCCGTATTTGTCTGATACAGGATTCTGGCTGCTCAACAGTTCCTGGTGTCCTTTGTTGTGTTTTTCGAGTTACGTTCGTAGCATGACGTCGTTTGTGCAAGTTCAAACCTGAAGTTCTGAATAATCGCCGCTGATTCTTTCAGGATGCTGTAGGTCTGCCGGAAGGAGCCAGCACACCGGCGCTCGGCCTCTCTAATAAGGCCGTGTTTCAAGGTGCGCATTTGTTACGTTTGCTGTTTGCGCTGTGTAAAGCCTCGGAGAGAAGGATTACTACACCGTTGCTCTAGTAACGCCATTGTGGTGTCGTTTGATTGACAGGCGATCTTGCGGTCCAGAGCACTCAAGAGGACGGGCAAGATTTCAACAGTATGTCTGACCAGTACAAGGAGTCGTACTTTCATCCTCTCAGTCTGACAGGTAGACATTATTATATATCTCCTAGACACTCTCGTCCCTCTGATGCGGCTTTTGCAAGCAGTTAACGAGTATTTAATTAATATGTATTTTGTTTTAGTGCGTTCGTGTCATTCTGAATTTGAAGATTATGGTGATCTTCATTCATTCATTCATTCATCTTCTACTGCTTTATCCGATCTTCCCTCGGGTCACGGGGAGTCTGTGCCTATCTCAGGCGTCTATGGGCATTAAGGCAGGATACACCCTGGATGGAATGCCAACCCATTGCAGGACACACACACACACTCACATTCATACACTAGGGACAATTTTCCAAGGTGCCAATCAACCTACCGTGCATGTTTTTGGACCGGGGAGGAAACCAGAGAACCCGGAGAAAAAACCCGAGGCACGGGGAGAACATGCAAACTCCACACACACACATGGCCGAGACGGGAATCAAACCCGGACCCTGGCGGTGTGAGGCGAACGTGCTAACCACTAAACCACTGTGGCCCAATTTATGGTGACCTTGTAACATCTAAATAAAACGTGTTCAAATATACGTCATGACCGCCAATGTGACATCGTCAGTAAAAGAATGATGGCTTTGTTTTTGTTTGCTGCCGTTGGATAATTTTTTTTCCAATAAATAGAAGAAGGACTCAAATAGACATTGAGTATTTGACTTAAGTAACCTTCAACCCCAGTTCAACATGTAATTTCGCTTTTCTCTGCAGTCGTTCATAGATTTCATAAATGCAGTACGTTATAGTTTAGTTTATACACAGCATGAGGGCAGAAAATAAATATGCTGTCATTTCCGTTTAAATGTCAAAAGGGTTTTGTTGCCCTGTGTTTTCAGGCTCAGGCTTCGTACAGATACTATGTACAGTCGTACCTCAGCGTGCCTCGCTCTCGGTGTACGTAGCCTTCAGTTAACGTCGGATTTTGTCGGTTAACGTCGTTTCCTTCAGTTTACATCACGTTCGCCTGGAGCGCCATCTAGAGGAACGTGGTAAATAAATGCTGACAAATGGGATAATTCAGTTCGGTTAACGTCGGATCCAGTCAAATTCGCTGTCTGCGGATTTGTGGTGTATGTATGTGTTTATTATATATATTCATAAGGTATATATATATATATATATGGTGATGTATGTATGCATGTAGTGTGTGTTGTGTGTGTGTGTGTGTGTGTGTGTGTGTGTGTGTGTGTGTGTGTGTGTGTGTGTGTGTGTGTGTGTGTGTGTGTGTGTCTTCATGTAGTGTGTATGTAGTGTGTGTGTGTGGTGTGTATGTGTGATATATGTATGTATACGTGTATGTATTAAGTATATGTGTGTCATATGTATGTGGTATGTATACCTTCGTCGTGTAAATTGATATACATATATATATATAACCGATAATGTATGTACTATGTATAACCCATATGTATATATATATAGATATGTGTTTAAATTGTGTAATGTGTGTGTGTGTGTGTATATGTGTATCCCCCCAGTATATATATATTGTATACACAATAATGTTATGTATATGTACCGATGGGGCCAACGTACGGTATGTCGAGTACTTCAACAAAGTACACACTGTATATAGTATGTCAGGTCATGATACTGATTTTCATATAAGCCCCAAACCAGGGTTCCCCAAACTACGGCCCGTCCTCACAATTTATGTCGTGCCATGTGGACATGTTGGTATGTAATAACCAATGAGGAGATGGCGCACCCAGTGTCATATGTTTGAAGCTGAATGTAAAACAACATGTGTGTCTGTTGAATGTCTTATCATTATGTCTGTCCACTCCACGTATACTCTACTTTTATATATATATGTCTTATGGCTGCGAGAATATATTGTATGTGTCGCTGGTGCCTAAGGGTGGTTTATATTGCCATAGACAAACTCTGTGTCCCCCTGGAAACTGTGATGTACAACGAGGTCCACTGTTGAATCAATGTATCTATGCTCAGATGATCATATGTCCACAATGAGACAAACGGGTACTTACGTCGCTATGTATGTGTCAGGTCATGATACTCTTTCCCCCAAACCAGGGTTCCCCAAACTACGGCCCGTCCTCACAATTTATCGTGCCCTTTTGAATAATGAGACATATTTTGAAAATGTAAGTGTAAATTATTCACTGGTCCGAGCTGGAAGGAATAGAGACAAACAACAGATCACCAAGCAGAGCCATGTCTTATTTTGTGCTTTCCCTCCCTCATACCTGCCCTGGGACACGCCCACTGTCTCAGGGTTCAGGAAGCCTTCTCCTGACATCCGTCGACGCCCACTCACGGATCGGCACGCTTTCCTGTTGGCGTCCGTCCGTCCGTCTTCTCGTCCACAGATCTGCACTCTTCGCTCGAATAATAATATTATATATAATTATAATAATACTACTTAATATGCAAGTAAATCTTTTGATTTTGAATAGCACTGAATATAAAAACACTCATTATAATGCTAATAAGGTTCATTTATATGTTGCTTGAAAATAAATGATCATTTGTCTGTGTGGTGCAGAACAAAGTAATACACTATTCTAGTATAAGAAGGTATAATACATGCAGTTAAAATCATACTATTATTAGTAGTCACTCCGACACACGTCGTTTTCTTTTATAAACTGACCCGGCCCCCAATTAATGATGAAAGGAAAAATGATGTGGCCCTCTCAGGAAAAAAGTTTGGTTATCTCTGCTTTAAACCCTATGGCTCATACAACGATGCGGCTAATATATAGAACGGCCTCCAGGGGGCGCTCTAGCAGGAAGAGCGAAACGGACGCGTGCAAAAAAAAAATATTCATGTGCGCTCTATAGTGTGGAAGATACGGTAATACTGATTATATTTAGGGAGGAGTATAGCTCAGCGGTCAAGGACTCAGCTGGGTCCTTGAGCAGGGCCCTTAACCCTTTGTGCTCCAGGGGGCGCCGTATCATGTTTGACCCTGACCCCAACTTCCAAACAAGCTGGGAGATGCGAAGAAACCATTTCATTGTCCTGTAATGTACATGTGACAAATACAGGCTATTCTCTCCTATATCTTGAGACGACTGTGTCAGATCGTCTCGAAAACTGGAGGGAAGACGGACAATGGCTCGCCCATGTGGTCCGATCTGACGGATGAGCTCCTGTAGCTCAAATTGCTGAAGGCGTTCATCGTGGGTCAGGACTGTTTTGTCAGCGAAGGGTAACATAATATTAAACAGGTGGTCATTAATGATGCGCCAGACGGGTGTAAATTTAAATGACACATTAGTATGAGGTGTTAGAAATGCAAACCCGTCTTCATGTTTATTATAGCTTTATCGTGGTTGCGGTAGTGAACTGAAACTTGCACTAATATGAGAAACAATACTTTTCCACTCATTGTCTTTTGCCATAGATCTCCTGACTGTGCTAATGAGCTGAAACGGCAGATTCCTTTGCTCTTCTCCGGGTATTGCGTCTTGGAATAAAATCTGCCCTTGGAAGTGCTAGAATGGGTGCTGGTTTCGATTCCAACCAGTGAACTGACCTCAGTTGGTCGTGACGCCTTGCTTACCAACATGTCAGTTTATTACAATATATTTATTACACATAGCTTTGTCTTTGTTTTTTTTTTTTTTTTTACATCACCACAGTTTTGAGGGCTTCCCGCGGTCCTGATAGCAACAGAGTAAAAAGAGGATCCGAGGTGAGACGCAAGGTGCAAAAACAAAAGAGTTTTACTTAGAATAATAATATCATTAAGAGGAGTATTTTATTTTATTTTAAGTATTTTATAACAAGTATTCGATTATCTCTCTCTCTCTCTCTCTCTCTCTCTCTCTCTCTCTCTCTCTCTCTTCTCTCTCTCTCTCTCTCCTCTCTCTCTTATATATATATATATATATATATATATATATATATATATATATATATATATATATTACATTACACATACGCACACACACACACAACCTACCGTGCATGTTTTTTTGGACCGGGGAGGAAATCCGGAGAACCCGGAGAAAAAAACCCTGAAGCACAGGGAGAACATGCAAACTCCACAAACACACATGGCCGAGACGGGAATCGAACCCGGACCCTGGCGGTGTGAGGCGAACGTGCTACCATATATATAGTTGTAAAGAAATCATGATCCTATTGGCTATTTGCTATGTCAGTTTCTGTTCCTTATTATCATTGGCTGTTAAGTGGCGCCAGTTAGTATATATTCACGGAGTAATAGACGGAAGTGTGCTTTTTCTTGGTGGTCTGGTTTGGCTCGTCTGCTCATCGCTTGGTCGGAAGAGACTGCCGCGCTGCATGCGCCGTGGTCTGAACAAAACCCCCCCCACAACACCAAAAACAAAAACGAATGAGATTGCTCCAAAAAGCGCTGTGCACCGAGCGAGAGCACCGAGGAGTTGCCGTGTCTGAAGAGATTGCCGTGCTGTGCCCGAGCGAGAGCACCGAGGAGTGAAAGCAGCGATGTATACACTCTGGTTATTCCCTGTTTATTTCGGCGAGTGAATGTTGTGTATTTGCTGTACACGAAGTTCAGTAAACGCGTTGGAAGATCTCTTGTCGTGCATCATTTCGCCCACGCATCCACGGCTAGCAAACCAGAACTAGGTATAAGCGAGACTATATATATATATATATAGATATATAGATATATATATATATATATATATATATATATATATATATATATATATATATATATATACACACATATACATACACACACACACACATATATATATATATATATATATATATATATATATATATATATATATATATATATATATATAGATATCTATATATAATATATATATCATATATATCATACATACATACATATACATACATATACACACACATGAGATATATATATATATATATATGTGTGTGTGTGTGTGTGTGTGTGTATTTCATAATGGCGTCTAAATGAGATTTTGTGGAGGAAACTATGCAGCATGGTATGTGTGTCGGTAGACAATTAAGCATTGCTAATGAAGCATAATTAAGAATTTCTACATTGCTATTCTTGGATAGCAATCTTCACATCTGAAGGTGATGCGATGCACATCTCAATGCATAGCCAACGATACATAAAAGACACACAGCTACGAATGCGATTCGTTGCGATTCGCTCCATTACGGAGCAGAATCGATGCAATGGAAAGGTTATGATGCGCTATAATTCATTATAATACAGGTAGTTACATTTTATTTCCAGGCAGCAAATCATCAATTTACTTAAGCGCCTTCTGACTTCTAACACATGGCCTTTCCATCTGAAATATAACCAGACGTTCTTCCTTTCCTGTTCTGTGTCGAGGACAATGCAGATCTACCTCTGTCGCGTTAATCTTTATTCTATGTCAGTTTGTACACACTACATCTCCATAGTGTTGTGAATAGGGCTGTCAAAGTTAACTCAGCATGCTTTACAATATGAGTGATCATCTATCTCACTCTGTGTTGTGTCGGCGAATGAACAAAACCCGAACAAATGAATAAATAAACGGTCAGTGCATCCACTCACGCTTCCTAAATTTCACCCGAATTACACCTACTGTCTGCGCATTCACAACAGGTACTGATCTCCTCACTATATTAGTGTATATTACCGTATGGAACCTTACGCAAGCGCATCGCATTCCCAAATCCGTATTACGCAATAAAGCGCATTTTTCTTTTTGTGC
>JACRUU010000007.1:7568170-7583170 GCA_030449085.1 Kryptopterus vitreolus
TGATATATATATATATATATATATATCTATATATATATATATATATATATCTCTCTCTCTCTATATATATATATATATATATATATATATATATATATATCTATATATATAGCTATATATCTATATATATATATCTATATGGTATGGTATCTATATATCTATATATATATATATATATAACTATATATATATATATATATTATTATATAGATATATATATATATCTCTCGTTTCCCAAGCCTAGTCTTCACTGTTATCACTGGACACGGGGTTGTTTAAAGGCTGTTGCTTTAACCAGTCAGATTCCCACAAGCTGACTCTGGAGCCCAATCCCGAAACCAATCGCCTCAGAATTTTCGCATCTTTTAATTAGATAGTAGTTCGAACACTCAAACCACATCTCACAATTCAATTTGGTCGCAGATCCAATTAGAAGACGGGAGTTTTCAAGAATTGCTGGGCATCGTAAAGAAATGTCGGCCAAACATGAAGGGTTTATACTTTTGTATATTCTTTCTTATAAAATGTGCACGATAACACACAGTTTGCCTTCGTTTCAAATCCCCAGGAAACCTGAAAAATGCACCGCTTGGTTTATGAGTTTAATATCGATGCTTCTGTTAGACATGATGTATGTGAGTAGTGAAGCGGTGGCTACAGTGAAAGGAGACCTGTTTAATTGTGTTCAGTAGGGTTTTTTTGCTTTAGTAATGTTGAAAAATACAATAATCGATTTTTTTTCAATTTCACCTCGGTTTGACACAATGAGCTACTGTAGTTCTCCGCCTCCCGCCCCACATTTCACTTTTTGCTAAATACCAAATACAACATGGCAGCAACTCTGACCAATCCGAAAAGCTTGTTTCCAAGAGGGGGCGGGGTTTCATCAGTCGTATGGAAACGGTTCGTTCAACAAACCAAAACCCCCCCCGTACCATTTATCTAACGTTTGTAAAGGACTCATTCATTCCAGCACCTCAAACACAACCACGGTGTTGAATGGGCAGGTGTGTGTGTGTGTGTGTGTGTGTGTGTGTGTGTGTGTGTGGGGCGCCGCGGGATAAACATGACAAACCCCAAAACACCCACTACAAACAGGTACAAATAATTATTAATATTAAGTATTAATAGGTGGATTGATTCAGACAGGACACCACTGAAGGTCAAGGTGTTAGAAGCAGCAAAAAGACACTAACAGGAAGGTGGTCATCATGTTATGGTAATGTCTAGGTGTACAAATGTTATACAGTAAAATTTACAGCTCTGACAAATAATATGTTAAGAATTATTGACGCCTTCCAATGGCAAAGAGCAGAAATTAATATATAATAATAGCCTTTATTGGTCACATATACATTACAGCACAGTGAAATTCTTTTCTTCGCATATCCCAGCTTGATGTTGGTAGCTGGGGTCAGAGCGCAGGGTCAGCCATGATACGGCGCCCCTGGAGAACAGAGGGTTAAGGGTCTTGCTCAAGGACCCAATGGCGGCAGCTTGGCCATACCGGGGCTCGAACCCGGATCTTCCGATCAGCAGCCCAGTGCCTTAGACCACTGAGCTACACCCTCCCCCATATTCAAACATTCATTGTTTTGGGAAGAACGGGAGCAATGTTAAGTGGCGCGTTACTTTCCACCGGTTTCGAGTTGGCAATAAATTTGCGGTCGACACGACGACCGTTCCGTCGAACCATAATGTCATTTCCGTTAGAACGTCAGTGTTGCACGACGGCAAGCAACTCGAAAGCGCTTTCACCGCAAATTGGACACGGTCGTGTTTGTTGGAAATTGAAACGCGGCAGCTGTTGAGTGCCAAGTCCATACACATTAAAAGATAATTCAGGGCTGCTTTCCCAACTCCGTAATGCACGCTAAGTAGTATGACTTAAAAACGTATCGACAACGACGAGTATGCAGCTGGCCATGCATTCCAGGCATTAACAACTTGAAGGATATTATTATCTGTTTTTTTTTGGGAGGGGTTTTTTTTAGTACCCTGGCATTATTATGGGAACAAAATAGACATTAGAGAAAGTGAGCGCACATTATCGTGACCATTGAGGACGTTACTAGTCTCACTGCGTGGCACTGATTGGGCTCGCAGCAATCGCATATACGACGTGGGGTGGGGGGGAGGTTTTTGGGTAAATGGCCGTAAGAATCATGAGGACGATGAACATCCCATTAAAGATTTACCTCGGCACTGTTGATATCAGTCACACGTGTCTCGTGTGTGTATGCGTGCATGTATGTATGCATACATACATACACACACACACACACACACACACATATATATATATATATATATATATATATATATATATATATATATATATATATATATATATATATATATATATATATATATATATATATATATATATATATTTTTTTTTTTTTTTTTTTTTTTGGGGCCCTTAGTGTCAATATTGTGTGTGGCCACCATTATTTTCCAGCATTGCTTTAACCCTCATGGGCATGGAGTTCACCAGAGCTTCACACCAGTGGAGTCCCCTTCCACTCCATTATCACAACATCCCAGAGCTGGTCAGGGTTCGAGACCTTGTGCACCTCCACCTTCCGTTTGAGAATTGCCCACAGATGCTCAATAGGGTTTAGGTCCGGAGACATGCTTGACCAGTCCATCGCCTTTACCCTCAACTCCTTCAGCAAGGCAGTGGTCATCTTGGAGATGTGTTTGCGGTCTGTATCATGTTGGAATACTGCGTCCCAGTCTCTGAGAGCATCATGCTCTGCTTCAGTATGTTACAGGACATGTTGGCATTCATGGTTCCCTCAGTGAACTGTAGCTCCCCAGTACAGGCAGCACTCATGCAGCCCCAGACCATGACACTGCCACCACCATGCTTGACTGTAGGCATGACACACACTTCACCTGGTTGTCACCATACACCATCGGAACCACAATTGTGAACCATATCTTGGATTACTGGAACTGCCCCTTGTGGTCTGACACCATGTCCAAGTCTGCGCATGGTCTAAGCACTGACAGGCTGGAACCCCACCACTCCTTCACCCTCTGCTGGCAGCACTCACATCTGTGTCCCCAAACACAACCTCTGGATATCACTCTGAGCACATGCACTCATCGTCTTTGGTGGACCATTGGCGAGGCCTGTTCTGAGTGGCCCTGTTAAAGCATTGTATGGTCTTGGCCACCGTTCTGCAGCTCAGTTTCAGGGTCTCGGCAGTCTTCGTACAGCCGACGCCATCGTTACAGTGTGTAGGGCAAAACTTTTTTTTTAGTTAATCCTCAGAGAGTTCTTTGCCATGAGGTGCCATGTTGAACTTCCAGTGACCAGAATGAGAGTGAGCGCGATAACACCAATTTTAACACGCCGGCTCCCCATTCACACCTCAGACTTGTAACACTAACGAGTCACATGACCCCGGGGAGAGAAAATATCTAATTGGGCCCGACTAGGACCATTTTTTACTTGGAGGTGTACTCACTTTTGTGCCCAGCGCTTTGGACAGGAATGACTGTGTGTTATTTATATATGTCTATATATATATATAATTATAATATATATATATATATAATGTATATATATATGGATATATATATATATTATATATATATATTATAGATATAGTGGATAGATATATTTAATTCTTTAAACTATATATATGTGTATATATGTATATATATATATAATATATAATATATATTGTATATATATATATATATATATATCATATATAGTATATATATGTATATATATATATATATATATATGTATATATATATATAAATATATATATATGTATATATATATATATATATATATATATATATATAGTATATATAATATAATACATATATTACACATTACATAATATAACATATAATATGTGTATAATATGTATATATATGTATATGTATATAGATGTGTGTGTGTGTGTGTGTGTGTATGTAGTATATATATATATACTGTGTGTGTGTATATATATATATGTAGTATATATATATATGTGTATGTATGTATATATATGTATATTGTATATGTGTGATGTGGTGTGTGTGTGTGTGTGTGTGTGTGTGTGTATTGTGTGTGTGTGTATATATATATATATATATATATATATATATATATATATATATATATATATGGTATCTATATATATATGTGTATATATATATATATATATATATATGTATATATCTATCTATTCTATCTTCTACCTCACTCTTCTATCATCCGCTATTTCCGATCTTCCCTCGGGTCATGGGGAGTCTGTGCCTATCTCAGGCGTCATTGGGTATTAAGGCAGGATACACCCTGGATGGAATGCCAACCCATCGCAGGGGCGCACACACACATTCACACACACATTCATACACTAGGGACAATTTTTTTCCAAGGTGCCAATCAACCTACCGTGCCTGTTTTTGTTTGGACCTGGAGGAAACCGGGAGAACCTGGAGAAAAACCCCCTGAGGCACGGGGAGAACATGCAAACTCCACACACACACATGGCCGAGACGGGAATCGAACCCGGACCCTGGCGTTGTGAGGCGAACGTGCTAACCACTCATCCCAAACGTGTTTAATAGGGATGGAGCGCTCTAGCAGATCTTAAAAAGTACAAATGTTAGGCTAAATCACTTTTAAACGGGTCTTAATTTGTCCATGTAACTCTACCTCTAATACTAGGTCGAATGCTCCTGCATCAGGAGGACATGTTCAGGTGTCCGAATCATTTTGCTTCTTTATAGTGTTTTTTATTTATTTATTTATTTACTAGCAAAATTGAAACCACTTATTTCTCCATTTGCAGCCTTTGGTTTTGTCTTATATAATGTGTGTGTTTCAATATTCAATATATATCTAATATATATATATATTTATATATATCTATATATATACATATATATATATATATATATATATATATATATATCTATATATATATATATATATATATATATATATATATATATATATTCATATTTAAATTCTTCCTATTGTAAGTGCGTCACAGCCGCTTCCTCCTTTTGTTGCCTTTAAGCGCTTGAGGCTAAATCGCCACTGACAGTAGTTAGGCAGGTGGGTGTCTGTTTCCCCTTGCCCATTTGCCCCGGTGTCAAGTTGAAGTGTAAGACAGAGGAGGGGGGGGGGTTGCAGTCTGTTCTGGTTGAGGCTGGTATTACTCACAGCTTTCATGCCACAGATGGAGGGGGACGACCTGCGTCAGTGGTGACGAAGCCGAGGCCCCGGTGTCGGCAGGCGAGAAACGTAACCTTGACCGTCTCCCTTTGTGTTACACGCAAATGAGCGCAAACTTCCCCATTATGGGTGTCCCAGATAGAAGTTAGCCGTGTCTGTGTATAGTGTTTGCACGTGCATAAGGATTCGGGATCCCCCTGTGCTCCCGGCAGACCCGAGGTACCTGGAAGCAGCTATCCATGACGGATAATAAACCTCTATAAAAGATGACCCCGGTGATGGTTTCGACAGGAATGGCTGTGTTATTTATGTATATATATCTGTATAGATGTGGATAGATAGATATTTAATTCTTTAACTATCATATATATATATATATATATATATATATATATATATATGATGACCGGTGATGCTGTTTCTGCTTTCAGAGCCCCGATTCTCACTCTACTCGCACACCACTAAGGACTCCGCGGTGCACACGCGCATCATTTGGTCATGTGACTGGAGCCCGGACAATAAGTACTTTGTGACCGCTAGCCGGGATAAGAAGGTGAGCTACAGTTTCACACAGAAATGCCCGCAGCGTATATAAATGCAAGGGAGATGGTTAAATAGTGGTTAAGGCATTGGCCTGTAGGACTGGAAGATCATAGGTTCAAATCCCATCCCACCACCACCACCACCACCATGCTGCCACTAGTGGGCCCTTGAGCAAGGCCCTTAACCCTGAATTGCTCAGATTGCAAGTCGCTCTAGGATAAGGGCGTCTGCCAAAATGCTGTAAATGTAAACACAACAACATTAATGAGCGCACAGAGAAGAATATCAAAGTACATCACACAATTCTAAAGTTGGGACAAGTTGAGTATAAAACGTATATATTAAAAAAAAATAGAGAATGCAATGATTTGAAAATCTCACAAACCCCTAAATGCAAGTTAAATCTTTATCAGGGAAAGAGGATGGAATTCATGAACATGATAAAACTGCAATCCTACCAAGGCCAAAGTATATTTAAAAGACGCTGAGGCAAAGCGGAAAACTGTTCTGTGGTCAGCTGAATGGAAGATTCATTTTGGTTCCAAAGATTCCAACTTTTTTGGAATTGGGTTCCTTTGCCTCACTTTAATGTTTTACTACTATTATTAGTATTATTACTATTATTGAATTTTGTGCATTTATATTTATTAACATTGGTTTATATTTCATTGTATATTTGTACTTGACATATATATATATATATATATATGTGTGTTGTGGTGTCGTGGGTGTGTATATATATATATATGTGTATGTGTGTGTGTGTGTGTGTATATATATATTTATTTTATATATAATGTATAATATATATTTATATTTTTTCATATATATATATATATAATGTATATCTGTGTATATATTTTTTTTTTTAAAAATAATATATATATATATATATATATATATATATATATATATATATATATATATATATATATATATATATATATATATATATATATATATACACAATTTATTAAATGTATTCTTCTATGCAGTTATGTGAAAACGAAAGTTCACCTACTTTGAATACTTTGAGTTACAGTTTTAAGAACAATAATCTGGTCCGCAGCAGGTCAGGGTAAAGAAGAACCTCAGTTGAACAACACAACATCTTGTCAATATTGTTCTAATTTGTCAAAACTTGTCAAAATTATACTGAAATGGAGGAACCATGTGTGAAAAACGAAACACACAGTCACTGTGCTTATACAGAGTTTGAGAAACTATATGAAATGCCCTTAATGATTTGCTTTTTAGTACGTTTAACCTAAGTTTTAATAGTCTACTGATATGGAGGATTCAGGTCTTGACAATAAAGAAAAGACATCAGCAGTAAACTTAGAGACGCAGTTGTTGCTGCTCGTCAAACTGGGAAGGGTTATAAGGCCGTTTCCAAACAAAGCTCCTCATTTTAGATTATTCATAATCTTTCCAGGAGTGGATGCCGCAGCAAACTCTGGAGACTGCGTTTAGAAAAACTAGGTCTCAACAATACGTTTACAAAAGGACTGAACAAGTATGGTTTGTTTGGAAGGGGTGCCAAGCGAAAGTATTTTCTCTACACACAAAAAAAAAAGCCGCTTACAAACAAACCACTAGACTTCTGGAACGTTATCATTTAGACAAACGAGACCAAAGTGGAGTGGATGGGTTGAAAATTTGGGCTTGTTTAGTCTCAGGACCTGAACCCATTCTAATATCTACTGATGATTACATCAAGGGAGGGGGTAGCTCAGTAGGTCTAAGGCGCTGGGCTGCTGATCGGAAGATCCGGGTTCGAGCCCCGGTATGGCCAAGCTGCCGCCCTTGGGTCCTTGAGCAAGACCCTTAACCCTCTGTGCTCCAGGGGGCGCCGTATCATGGCTGACCCTGTGCTCTGACCCCCAGATACCAACATCAAGCTGGGATATGCGAAGAAAAGAATTTCACTGTGCTGTAATGTTTATGTGACAAATAAAGGAAATCATTATTATTATTACATCCTAATCTGTAACGGCAAAATAGAAGAAAAGAATATCTTTAATCACTTTGATATCCTATCTTGTTTCTGTAAGCTGGGGCCAGAGTCAACAGTGATACAGCGCCCCCTGGACCGCAGGGTTAAGAGCCTTGCTCAATGACCCGAGGGTGGCAGCTTGGTGATACCGTGGCTCGCACCCCTGAACCATCCAATCAGTAACCCAGTACCTGAACCCACTGATCAACCGAAGTGAAAGTGTACTTTCGTCGTCACATGACTATACGACAAACCTGCATGTTTCAATTGTATTGTACCCTTAACCTCCACGCCTTGCTCCTGGTGCTAGGTGATAATGTGGGGTCACCGGGACTCCGGAGATCCAGTCGGCATGAACGACCGTGCCGTCACGCCCTGTTCTTCTACCCTTGACGTGGGCGATTCGGCCACAGCTGTAGCTATCTGCCCTTCCCTTCTCCCTGACCAAAGGTAAAAGGGGACCACGGAAAATGCTTCCTTTCCATTAATGCATCATCATCATCATCATCATCACCATCACGCGTCATTTATTATAAAGACACTGTCTGTTTAATTTGCATCAGTTCAGCTGTGTTGCACTTTTCCTCCCCCAAGTAACACCAAAGCAGATGTTCTACCCCACTGTGCAACAAACACAGCGGGGATGTTTATAAGTAATGCGGATCGAAACACAGCACTATCTTTAGCCGTATGCAGTAGGTAATCTGCTTTTTGGGGCCGGTATGTAGCAAAATAAGACATACTTTCACAGTCTATTGAAATTATTTGTAGAGCGCAATTAATGCTTTCTGGAAGCATGTTTTCCAGAGATAACGAGGTTCAGTCTATAAGATGGCCTATACTTTTTTTTTATTATTATATGTTTATCCTTAATGAGTGAGCCAGTGGCGAGTGGGGCAAAGGGGAAAAACTCCCAGTGAAGATGATATGGTGATCAAAAGCGAACCCATCCTCATCACCGAAGGTCCATTCATTACACTTAAATGCAGAATTGTTCATGCCAACTGTGGTCCTGGAGCTCATTGATGCATAATGTCGAAAGTAATTCCAGTCCTTTAAGTTGTTCAGGAACTTCATGGATGTTTAATATGTTTATGTGCAACCCGTCCTTAGCTAATCTCATTCCAGGTGTCTGTAGGCGTTTCTTGCACAGATGTATGACAGTTGCTTCTCCCAATTTATGCCAAAGGTGTTTGATGGGGATGAGCTCGGACCTTTTTAAGGACTGAGCCTGTAGCAGGCCTCTCCAAATCTTTCATTCTATATTTACATTTACATTTGCAGTATTTAGCAGACGCACGTACAAGAAGTGCTTTAGGTCTCCATCTAAGGAGAAGATTAGGAGAAGATTCATTCAAGAAGGGTAAATACAAACTTAAGTACACAAGGATAGACAGTTTTTTTAATGATTATCTGGACAGTGAGATATATATATATATATATATATATATATATATATATATATATATATATAGAGAATAGAAAGAAGTGTTATTATAGGGTGTGGATCTATAGATGGGGGTCTTCAATCGACGTTTGAAGGTAGACAGTGTCTCCGTTGTTTGGACATCCAGTGGAAGTTCTTTCCACCACCTTGGTGCCAGAACAGAGAAAAAGCCTTGAGCTCCATCGCTTTCTAGATCTCCCACCCCAGCGCTTTCTCGATCTCCCACTCCATCGCTTTCTAGATCTCCCACCCCAGCGCTTTCTCGATCTCCCACTCCATCGCTTTCTCGATCTCCCACCCCAGCGCCTTCTATATCTTACACTCCAGCGCTTTCTAGATCTCCCACTCCAGCGCCTTCTAGATCTTCCACTCCATCGCCTTCCAGACCTTACACTCCAGCGCCTTCTAGATCTTCCACTCCAGCGCTTTCTAGCCCCACTCCAGCGCTTCTAGATCTCCCACTCCAGCGCCTTCTAGATCTCCAGCGCCTCCACTCCATCGCCTTCCAGACCTTACACTCCAGCGCCTTCTAGATCTCCCACTCCAGCGCCTTCTAGATCTTCCACTCCATCGCCTTCCAGACCTTACACTCCAGCGCCTTCTAGATCTTCCCACTCCAGCGCTTTCTAGATCTCCCACTCCAGCGCTTTCTAGATATTCCACTCCAGCGCCTTCTAGATCTCCCACTCCAGCGCTTTCTAGATCTCCCACTCCAGCGCTCTAGATCTCCCACTCCAGCGCTTTCTAGATATCCAGCGCCTCTAGATATTCACTCCAGCGCCTTCTAGATCTCCCACTCCAGCACTTTCTAGATCCTCCACTCTAGATATTCATAGCTTATGGCCTGCAAGAGCTTTAAAAGGTGTATGATAGTCTTAAAATAAAGCGATGCTGCTTTAAAGCGTGCATTGACGATAAACTACATCTCCCACAATGCATGCGGCTATGTTACCTGCGAGGTGACGGCATCCCGGTATCCCACATCAGTGTTACCGAGGGCGATTTTTCCAACAAGCGGATTTGAGAGATTTCTATCCCAAAATGTCCAGGAAGTGAAAAATTGGTACAGACGGAAGGCACTTCCAAGAAAGATGGGAAATGCATGTCAAATACTGTCTTATAGTTACAACTGGCCCTTCGAGGGCCCTTTGAGGGAGGTTGTAGCTCAGGTTAAAGTTAAGGCATTGGCATCTGGACTGGAAGATCTCAGGTTTAAACCCCGCCACCACCAAAATGCCACTAGTGGGCCCTTGAGCAAGGTCCCTAACCCCCAATTACTCTGGATAAGGGTGTCTCCTAAATAAATATAAATGCAACCATAATGCTAATGTGGCCCATGAGTTTCACACCCCTGCTCTACATCCTCCACTCCAATACGTCCACGCTACATCGCTACAACAAAATTTATATTATATTTAATTATATAGTATATAATAAATAAATAATACATATAGTAAATAATAACGGATTCTTGACTAAACAATCACAATAAGGTTAAACATGCGCCGCTGCTATTATCCTCAAAATGCGAACCAGAATGGTCCTTTTTTGTTCTTTTTTTTTTTTTTTTTTAACCTAACATGGTCTCTGTTCATTCTTTTATTCCTCTGTGTTCTAGCTACCTGGTAGCGGTGGGTCTGGAGAGCGGGCAGCTGCTTCTGTATAAATGGAGGCCAGCGGATGATCTGACTTCAGGATCAGACTGGAGCAGGTGTGCCGAAAGCGATGTCTCGTATCCTTTCTTTCTCAGGGGACACGGGGTGGCTAGCACTTTTTCAGACCCCTCTTTGATTCCAGAGGTCGGTGTGAACGATCGACGAGACAGACGGAACGGGAGCGAACCTCTGACCGCTCGCGGGCCGGTACACAGTCTTTCGCCCGGAATCCGCCTGACTCTTGCCCGCAGATCGGCACGCGAAGACCAGAGCGGACGCGAGAGAAGCGGGCCGATCTGCGGGCAAGAGTCAGGCGGATGCCGGCGAAAGACTGTGTGCCGGCCCGCGAGTGGGCGTCGACGGATGTCAGAGGAACGCTCCCGTTCCGAGGCACGCCCTGTCCCCTGCGTCCACCCGAGTGTACCCGTCCTCATTCCGACTCCTGTCGCTCTTGTCTCCCTGCCCGGTGACTCTTTCCTCGAGGCTGATGTCTCTCGCCGGACATAAACGAACGCGCTCAGGTTCAGGTGTTTTTAGCACTCGTTCCGTCTGACTCCGCCCTCCACTCCTGAATTCGATTCGAATGAATCAGAATTTTATTAGCATGACTCGTCTATTAATGAAGGTAGAGTGGAGGGGAAGTGTTGCTCCAGGGGAAGAAATGGACTTGTGGATTAAACTGTCTGGTCCAGGACCGTTCTTAGGAGAAGATTTCAAGCTCTGCCTGTTAAATTCAAGAAATGAACCGTACAAGATTTCCCTCGTGTGACTTATCGATTTGCATTCTAATAAACCGACATTTTAAATACGACGAGAGCCAGAAGACAAGGGCTGGATTTCAGACCTGGGGGAAGAACATTAATAACAAGGCTTTCAATAGTTTATTTGTTGTTTTAATAGTCCTGGTTTTGACACTGACTCGATTCTGTTATGTGCACTCGCGCTTTTCTCCGTAGAATGAATGATATTAAGGTGTTTAATTCTGGATTAGTGTGGGTTTGTTTTCACTTTGGCTGGAGTTTAGGTTTCAGTCGGGTTTTGAGTGTGATTGGTGTTTAGATTTTAGTTTTTTAGATTTTGGTTTATGTTTTTGGGTGTGTTTGGGGTCTCTTTTGGTTATTTGGGTCTGGGTTTGGATTTTGTTAGCATTGGTTATTTGGTTTGGGGTTTTATTTGGGGTTTGGTTTGGATTTTGATTGGGTTTAGATCGGGGAGATGTGCGTCATAAATTAAATCAAATTCGATTTTTGATTTTGGATACAGTGGGGAAAATGTGTGCGCCATTTGTACCTGTTTGTAGTGGGCGTTTTGGGGTTTGTCATGTTTATCCCGCAGCGCCACACACACACACACACACACACACACCTCCCCATTCAACAACATAGTTGTGTTTGAGGTGCTGGAATAAACGAGTCGTGCTGCTTCCTTTACAAACGTTAGATAAATGTTACATCAGGGTTTTGGTTTGTTGAACGTCTGAAGTTACAAGCCTTTCCATACGACCGATGTAACCCCACCCCCTCTTGGAAACGAGCTCTTCGGATTCGCCACAGCGCCTCCATGTCGTATTCGGTATTTCCCTCGCTGCGTTAAACCGAGGTGAAATCGTCAAATCGATTTAACATCAAACATGAACCATAATCTGAATCGATAATGATGATTAATCTCACAGCTCTAATTTGGGGTTTGTTTGGGTTTTGATTTGGTGGTTTATTTTTGATTTGTTTATGGTTGCGATTTGATTGGGGTTTATTTTAATTGTGATTTGGATTGGTGGTGGTTTGGTAGTGTTTTCGACTGGTTCGATTGTTGGCTTTGGTTTGAGTTTGGTTGGTTTTCGATCTTGTTAGGGTTTGATTAGGGTTTCTTTTAATTGTGATTTACCGTAAATTCTGGACTATAAGCCGCTACTTTTTTCATAGGTTTTGAACCATGCGGCTAATAATAAGGTGCGGCTATTCTGCAGATTTTTTCCCGACCGCTAGGGGCTCTAACCGGAATTAGAATCAAAACTAACACAAAATAAATGCAAAGAAGAAGAATGCGCTAGTTCCTCTTTAGCAGATATAAGTGGGTAGAAGCGAATAGAAGGAGGACAAACTCTATCTTTACAAGGTTAAGGTGACGTCATTTCACACACAGGAGAAATGAAGATAAATACTGTAAATAGCGCTTATTTTCTCTTGGTTCTGTCCCGTTTT
Organism: Kryptopterus vitreolus; assembly: GCA_030449085.1. NCBI lineage: Eukaryota > Metazoa > Chordata > Actinopteri > Siluriformes > Siluridae > Kryptopterus > Kryptopterus vitreolus. The sequence continues at coordinate 7,581,210 of JACRUU010000007.1, forward strand.
AATCAGCAAAGTTGCTGCTCGGTGCTCTCTCTCTCCTCCCTGCTCTTTTACACCCAACACACACACACACACACACACACACACACACCACACACACACACACACACACACACACACACACATGCACACACAACACACACACAATACAGCCTCAGCGGTTTTCCCTCTCCCAATATAAGCCCGGTTCTCCCTACAATCCCGTCCGGGCTCGTAGCACATACCTAGTGTCGCGGACACGGACGCTCGATATATGTTTATGCTCCTTTGTCTGTTTATGTCCTCCCGATTCTGTTCGGGACTTCCAAGTCCGCCACCGCTCCTGCTCTCCGGTACTCCCGGTACCACGGCGCGCAGAGCGCAAGGCTCCCTAGCCTGTCTGGCCGCTCCGTATGAGCGGCGTCTCCTGAGTTCTTTATTCTAATAAATCCTGTTTTGTATGAATTCCGGATCTCCGCGTCTCTGTGCAGCGTCCACCGTTACACCGTGTTAAAATACAGGTTAGGAAAGGATCTATTTAGGTACATACATGTACATTTACAATTCAAAAGCGGATGCGGCTTGTATGCAGGTGCGGCTTATTTATTATTTTTTTGGGTTTTTTTTTTTTTAAATAGAGCGGATGCGGCTTATATGCAGGTGCGCTTTATAGTCCAGAATTTACGGTAGTTTGTGGTGGAATGAACTTCCCCTGGAGTCACTGGCTATCTTCAAGCGACGAATGAAGACATACGTCCTCCAGAAATACTTGAACTGGCACTCCTTCCTTCCTATTTGCACTTTTAATTAAAAAACAACAACTTAAGGCTGTTTGTGTCTTAAGTTGGTAATCAATATAACCATTCATTCATTCATTCATTCATTCTTCTACCGCTTTATCCGATCTTCCCTCTGGTCACGGGGAGTCTGTGTCTATCTCAGGCGTCTATGGGCATTAAGGCAGGATACACCCTGGATGGAATGCCAACCCATTGCAGGGTACACACACACACACACACACACACACATTCACACACATTCACACTAGGGACAATTTTCCAAGGTACCAATCAACCTACCGTGCATTTTGCATGTTTTTGGACCGGGGGGAAACCGGAGAACCCGGAGAAAAAAAAAAAACCCCCTGAGACACGGGGAGAACATGCACAAACTCTAGACACACATGGCTGAGACGGGAATCGAACCCGGACCCTGGCGGTGTCAGGCGAATGTGCTAACCACTAAACCACCGTGCCCCCTTCAATCTAACCAGTATTAAATTATTCCTAGGTGAAGACTTGGGCACTTTTTGTACGTCGCTCTGGGTAAGGGCGTATACTAACTGCTGCAAATATGTTTGGTTTGTTGTTGTTTGGTATTCTACTATAAAATACGATCCTCTCGTGCCAGTATCTAAAAGATTATTACCTTTTTGACTCTTTCTACAGTAATACATGAAAAATTCCTTAAAAAAAGAAGTCTCACCCTGTCAAAATCCACTGGCATTTGTTGAGAGGATCGTTTGCTCTTGCTAAGAACTAATTATCACTTCACCTGTGTGAGCTTTGTCCTGTTTATTCGCAAGTCATGAAAGTGAGGAAAGACTCTGGGTATTAAACTAAATCGAGAATCCCAGTATTATAAAGACTTGACGTTAGCCTCCAGGGCACGGTGGCTTAGTGGTTAGCACGTTCGCCTCACACCACCAGGGTCCAGGTTCAATTCCCGTCTCGGCCATGTGTGTGTGGAGTTTGCATGTTCTCCCCGTGCCTCAAGGGGTTTTTCTCCGGTTTCCTCCCCCGGTCCAAAAAAACATACACGGTAGGTTGATTGGCACCTTGGAAAATTGTCCCTAGTGTATGAATGTGTGTGTGTGTGTGTGTGTGTGTGTTTGTCCCTGCGATGGGTTGGCATTCCATCCAGGGTTTATCCTGCCTTAATGCCCATAGACTCCTGAGATAGGCACAGACTCCCCGTGACCCGAG
>JACRUU010000007.1:7588170-7645670 GCA_030449085.1 Kryptopterus vitreolus
ATACCTCTACAGCAAAAATGTGTTGTATACATTATATACATTAGAAATAGTCCTTCGTGCTTTTTCAGGGGGGTATTGAGGAGGAGGAGGAGGAGGAGGAGGAGGAGGTGCTCTTATTGTTACACATTGTCATGGTCACACACACACACACACACACACACACACCACCCACACACACATTACAAGATTCACCTCCTAGAGCTTTCAATAATCCCGGTGTTGAACGCTTTGTGAGTAAACATGACAAAGTTTACTTCCAGCCGAGACTGACTTGTATCCTAAGTTTATTGCCTGTAACAAGTAGACGCTCTGCGCAACGAAACAAACAAACAAACAAAACCGTTACAGTGCTGCTTCTGCGTCTTAGAGATACGATCACACACGTTAACGTTACGTAACGCAAACGCGACGGTTTTTTTTTTCCGAATTTCCCGATACAACCGGACAGGAGTGCGCATTTTCGATTCTCATCGGTACTACGACAGACTTGGTTAGGAATCATTCGTCGTCAACACAAAGTTGTTTTTGTTTTTTTTTTTTTTTTCCCCCCTTCACCCCCCCCCCCCAAAACAAAACCCACACACGACCCCCCCCCACCCTCCCCACCATCACCCCGTTATATGAGTTTTTTTTAAAAAACCGGTAAATTCCTGTGCAGAGGTTTCTTTCCTTAACGCTTCTCGTCCTCGCCTGCTTTCACACACGCTGTTTCCTGTATGATATGACTTCATTAAATCTGCCCGGAGCTAATTATTGCCTTTTTTTTTTTTTTTTTTTTTTTTTTTTTTTTTTTTTAAGAAACGTACATTTGTTAGAAATTTGGAAAATAAATTCTACAATATACATATGCATAGGATACCATGCGCACAACTGGCAGGGGAAAAAAAAAAAAAAAAAACAATGCAATTTATTTGTTGTTGTTTTTTTTTGGAGGGGGAATAAGATAGTATGTAATGTGTTGATTTTTTTTTTCTAGTCAAAGATGCCAATTTTATTCTCGTTACTTTTCCGGCAAATTAAATAAACAAAGAGTATCCTGATATGACAGAATTGTAGCGACGTTTCACGTGGCAGGCGTACACGGCGGCGTAAAGTACGTGCCGTACGATACGCCGGGCAGGGTGGCAGGACGCTGGCAGGATGTACGTTTTTGACAAATCTCTTTTTTTTTTTAAATCTCAAACATCAGCACACTGATTAGTCTCATAAACTACAAGTGTGCTACTTATCGCTCGTTTTCATCTGGCTCCGCCCACCCCCCTGGCGAAGAAGGGCTTGTCCATGTTTATAACATACTGTATATTTTCTACATTACGCTTCTCTAAATTGCTCTGTTTTGCTAAAGTATGGAGATGCGTTACAACGACCCCCTCATAATATCACCTCTCGAGACATACCCATGCATCTCCAGGGATCAGTGTGGAGTAGTGTACTATCATTCATTCATTCATTCATCTTCTACCGCTTTATCCGATCTTCCCTCGGGTCACGGGGAGTCTGTGCCTATCTCAGACGTCTATGGGCATTAAGGAAGGATACACCCTGGATGGAATGCCAACCCATCACAGGACACACACACATTTACACACATCTCATACACACATTCATACACTAGGGACAATTTTCCAAGGTGCCAATCAACCTACCGTGCATGTTTTTGGACCGGGGGAGGAAACCGGAGAACCCGGAGAAAAAAAAACCCCCTGAGGCACGGGGAGAACATGCAAACTCCACACACACATGGCCGAGACGGGAATCGAACCCGGACCCTGGCGGTGTGAGGCGAACGTGCTAACCACTAAACCACCGTGCCCCTAGTATACTATCATTGGTTGATCATTTGACACATTACACTACATCCATCCATCTTGTACCGCTTTATCCGACTTCTCTCTCAGGAACCCGTGTCTATCTCAGGAGTCTTCGGGTATCAAGGCAGGACACACCCTGTATGGAATGCCAACCCATCGCACACATTTACATTTACAGCATTCAGCAGACGCCCTTATCCAGAGCGACTTACAACAGAGCAATTGTGGGTTAAGGGCCTTGCTCAAGGACCCACTAGTGGCATCTTGGTGGTGGTGGAGTTTGAACCCGTGATCTTCTGGTTCATACACCTTAACCACTGGGGTAACCACCTCCCTACACACTCACATTCATACACTAGGGACAATTTTGTGCCAATCAACTTACCATGCATGGTTTTTGGAAACCGGAGAACCAGGAGGAAAACCCCTGAGGCACGGGGAGAACATGCAAACTCCACACACACACATGGCGGAGGTAGGACTCGAACCCTGGAGGTGTGAAGCGAACGTGCTAGGTCCCGCCGTGACCCCCCCCCCCCCCCCCCCCCCCCCCCCCCGTCTATTACACTACATAATTTATCAAAACAGAGCGATTTGTATCTACTGTACTTGAATGAACTCTACAGTATATTTACTGTATAGGACTAATAAAAGGACATAAAAAAGAGAAACACCAAAAATACAGGGGACTAAAAAATTAACTAAATTCTGTCGAGGGCCAGAAAGAGCCACACTCGTAGGCCATACATCCTGGCAGCGCCTAAACGTATCGTATTACATATACAGCACGCCGCGACGTTTGCCTGCCGTATATAAAAAAAATACAATTGTGTCAACAAAGTATTGTTTAAGACTCCTGGGTAGGCTAGGCCATGTCGGGACTCGGCAGAAATGAGGACTAGCCGTACAAATCCTATTCACCACAGGCGTTGACTTTTAAACGGCACAGACGACGGACACCGATAAGGAACTCCGTGACTGGGAGCGCAGGATCGTTCCGAGGACGGTGGTAAATAAGAGATCCAAGCGGTCCCCGTTAGGGTGGGGAGAATAAAAACAAAGATATACACGTTATCCAGGTGAACGTTACGGAGCCCTTAAACCAAATACTAACACAGGAATACAGGAGGGAGATTCGAATTTATGACGACACGACATCCGGAGGGTCTTTTGAGCTTTGCTAGCTTTTCTTCTTTTGAGCAAAACTGAAACAAACAAGAATCACGTTTCGTTGAAGCAGTCTGCACGGGTTTGGATTTAGACATTTGAAATAAATTCGTATCCATGGCAACTCTATCACAATATAGCAGTGTGACAAACTCAAGTGCTGCGATTCTTTTTTTTTTTTCTTTCTTTCTTTTGTAGAACTCCTCATGTAAAGCATGTATGAAAATCCACCTCAGGAACAAAAGAGCATCCTGGAGAGAAAGAGAGAGAGAGGGTCGGAGGCTGAGACGCCGTGGCATTATGGAGTTTTTGCTTTATGCTTAAAGGTCTTTCTCACTAAGTGTGGTAATATTGAAGCCCGCTAACAGCCTCGGCCGTTAGCATGTGGTCCTCGTCGACGTTAAATTACACTGAAAAAACAAAAAAAAAACAAACAAACAAACAAACAAACCCTGCTAACAGTTTCGTTTGATCCTAGCCCAATAATAAACCTACCGTATGAAACTTAGGAGGTGTTACTTTGTCTAATAGCAAGTCGTATGAATGTGACCGATCAGCACTATATTGTCCATCAGGCTCCAAGTACAAGATCACAGGCACGGCATTTGACAACGAAAGAAAAAAAAAAAAAAAATATATATATATATATATATATATATATATATATATATATATATATATATATATATATATCCCCCAAACAAACAAAAGAAAATCCAAGACACCGACGGTGAAAAAAATCTGCAGAAAGGAACTTGTTCTTAAGAATGGTGAAACTTAGCTTATTCCGATATTTTGCATTTTGAATACAATTCTTGTTTTTTTTTTTTCGTCAGCTTGATACGAAAACAAGAAACAAAAAAGACAACGGCTAGACCCCCCCCCTTGACTCCCCCCCCGTGCAGAGTTCACAGCACGTAGATACACTTTGATAGCAACTACGAGGTATGTTCAGCGTTGCTAAGTGCCAAGGTCGTGTGCTTTCCCCCAGTGCCTCTCGGGGGACGTCGGAGGAAAATTCTTCCCCGCACCACGGGGGGGGCGCACGGTCCAGTCCGATGCTGTGTGAATAATGCGCCGCGGAGAACAGGCTCTTCATCAAGCTACAACGGTTATTTTATTTGCGTATTGTTTCCGTCCGCGATGATGTCTTGCACCTGACGTGATCAGGAGAGAAAAAACGGCGATGCCCGACGCGACCGAATTCACATGCTGGATCTTGCGCTTGCACGTTTTATACTTTCGCGTTGACTCTCATAACAAGACTCGATACTAGCTAAGTTTCCGGGGGTCACACCTGTCCCGAGCTGTTCCACGTGTGGATGACGACGTGCGCGCCGAAGTCCGAAGAATGATCTATCAGCTGTTTGTCTTTTTTTGACTACAGGCCCATACACTAGGATAAAATGGAAGACTGGACCTCGGGCTCTTACAGATCTCATCACCTTCTGTTGTATACACAAGGTTTTTTTTTTTTTTTTTTTTTTTTTACACACAGAGCTCTAAGTGTATCACAAGGTCAAATATGTTTGCCAAAAGTACCCCTGCTTGTCACTACACATATCCGTCCGTTTACTGACCAGATAACAAGTTACTCTAAATCCTTTCCCAGCTATCAAGACCTCTTTATTTGATGGCAAACGCCCCTGCCAGTGGTGTACAGTGAAGTTTGCTCGTTAAAAAGTGTACCAGGTTCCCGAGCGAACCCATTTCCACGCCATCAGTGCCAGGGAACTGTTTGGTCGATAGATCTTCAGAGGCCGTTTTGAATCCAGCCCCTCTACCCCCCCACCCAATCCCTAAATCATATATATATATCCTGAAATGATGATGGTCTAGTTTGTGCTGGAGTCCTGACCAGGATTCCTCTTGATGGCCGGCTACAGAGGTCGAACGAGTAGACGAAGGGTGAAGAGAGATTTGGGGAAAACACCTATGAAAGTTGATAAGGCTAGCTCGTGGCTGGCATCCCCCTGTTGCACCTGTAGTAGTCTGGGACGGCAGTGCGGGGGTGAGGGGTGGGGGGGAGGGGTGGGGGCTAGTAGAAGGTGAAATGCAGATCTTGGTGGTCACTGTGGATGTGTAAATAGGATGACCTGATGAGCCCAACCACCATCTCTCACATGACCCTCTCCTACCCCTCAACCCAACCCAACCCAACTTGACCCCTCCCTCCCCCAACCCCACCAACCAACTCCCCTTCCCACCCACACCTCCCGCCCCCCGCCCCGAAAAAAAAAAAAAATCCCCTCACAGCCTGAAGAAATCAGTTTTGTTCTGACGTAGACGGAGATGGGAGGAGGGTCGTGGATGTATGTACGACGAGGACCCGCCCCCAGGTCACTCACACACTTCCGTTCATTGCTGATGTGGCTCAGTCTGTTGGATTTCAAACAGAGATCTGTTCCTTGGAGCGCCGAGCTATGGGACGACTCACAAGCCAGAGACCATGACCCGGTAGGAGGGGGGCATGTGTCTGTGGCGGGGACTCGAGGCCGGGCTGCTGTTGGGACTGCAGCTGGCGTCCACTCCTCCTATGGATGGTAAATAGGCGTGGTGAAGGATGGGCAGCTGCAACGACAGCCTGCGCTGTATGCTGCGGAGACACAAGGCAGAAAATCACTCAAAAGTAATACACACTGTATTAAATACACTCATTTTCCCACTGCTTTCCAGACTCCCATCCCCTCACTATCATTCCACAGCTACCAATCAGCAGAGTCTAACACAGTGCTTCTCAATTTTTAGTGACGCTTGCAAAAGCAACACTATTATAATCTCTTACTTCGAAATTGACTTCCTTGACTTCGAAATGCTAGTTCGTTCAGAGAGGCGAGTGTTTAGACACCAAAAACACCCGTGTTGGACGTGGCCAGTGACGCACATGACATCTTCAAATTATGAAGTGTCCAACTCCCGTCGATGTGCCGAGCGTTTAGACATGTCACATGACCCTGTGTCCGAGTTTCGCAGATTTTTCACGTTTGCTGCCATGTGACGCCATGTGGAAGTCATGTGTAATATGAGAGGTATATGATTGAGGATATGAGAGAGATTCTAATAGTGCTGCTTTTGCACACGTCACTAATAAATAAATGACGCAACTATAAATCCTGTTTATTTTGCCCAAAGGAGTCTTGCCCTTGACATTATTTGTTTGTGTCAACTTTCCTTCCTTTTTAACATTTTTTTTTCTTAAATTCGGATTGGATTTATTCGGATTGGACTGAATCGATTACAGTGTAAACGCACTGTATTATTGTACAGTAGTTTTATATCAGGAAATACTGAAACGAATACTGACAACTTTAACATACTGTAATACTGACAACAAGAGTAAACGTTTAGACTGTACTGTATGGAAACAATGACAAAAGAACGTGTTATTCCGAAAAAAAAACAACAACGTACTTTTGGGAAATGATCTGCGGACTTTTGTTCATATAGTTTTGAGAATGCACTTCCTGGTCGAGAGAAAAACGCTCCAAATCGACTGAGAATAAAAGCAGTAACAGTAATATTATACCGTGTATTGTACCTCTCTACTTTAACTCAAGTTTGCGCACGACGTCCAACGATGCCCAACAATTTGCATAAAAGACCCTGAGAATTGTCTGAGAATGGCGAGGACACAAAAGCCACTAAAATCCACTGCACAGTACATTTCATACCTTGGTGCGGTGTCAGTTCTCACCCTATTACCTCTGAGAAAGACATGTTGTCATGGTGATTACATAAGAGAAATGCCAGTTACATAAAATAACAAGGGGCACGGTGGCTTAGTGGTTAGCACGATCGCCTCACACCGCCAAGGTCCGGGTTCGATTCCCGTCTCGGCCATGTGTGTGTGGAGTTTGCATGTTCTCCCCGTGCCTCAGGGGGTTTTTCTCTGGGTTCTCCGGTTTCCTCCCCCGGTCCAAAAGCATGCATGATAGGTTGATTGGCACCTTGGAAAATTGTCCCTAGTGTATGAATGTGTGTGAGAGTGTGTGTGTGTGTGTGTGTGATGGGTTGGCATTCAATCCAGGGTGTATCCTGCCTTAATGCCCATAGACGCCTGAGATAGGCACAGACTCCCCGTGACCCGAGGGAAGATCGGATATAAGCGGTAGAAGATGAATGCATGAATGAATAAAATAACACGGAAACGCCTCTTTTATTTTATTAATTATTATTATTGTCAAATTTAAAACTGAATTACACTGGGGGAGTAATATATTATTCCTAGCTTGAATAATGATGCTTCCTTTTGCACGCGTACAAGTATTTACATAAACTGTAGGGAATTTCGTGAGCTATATATAGCACATATTATATATTATATATACATATAGACAACGTTTTCTCGTGCAATCTATTCTCCTGCAGAGTTTATATTGTTCTGAGGACTTATTATTACTATTATTACTTATTTTTCCCTTCAGAACATGCATTATTGAGCGTGCATGTGTGTCTTGCTCGTTCTACCGTGTTCTGCTTTATTTCAGGGGACTTTGACTCTTTGCAATGCTGAAGCGTGTAGTAGCAGTGTCGGTCCAATCTCTGGCAACCCTCTGTCTTGGAGTTTCATCCTCTGATGGTTCTATTTCTTTCCCCACCAACCCAAAAAAAAAACATTCCAGGACCTGCCTGTCCGGAATACCGTATTGGGACAAATCAATCCCATGTTCACATGGGTGCCATAGTTACTGTGTATCTTCCGAAGAGTGATTGTATCCCATCCAGGATTTCCCAGAATAGGCCCTGGATCCACCCTGAACAGTGAGTACTCAACGGGAATGAAAGATTCCTGATGCTTTGAGTTGTCTTTGGACTTGCTGTTGTTTAGAGGAGCGTATCTACTTTACCCAGTAGTGTTTACACTTACCGAGCTAGCATGTTATGCTAAGCACTCTTTTTGCTGTTTAGGCTTGCTCACAGCACAGGCTGTTCCTCCAATGTCCGTAATCATTCACTTTGGCGTTAAATTCTTAAATGTATATTCCTATAAACCCATTACAAATTGAAAATATGCTTTTTATGTGGAGAGGACAAATGCTAATCTAGCTCTAGCTCTAGCTCTGGGCATTTTAGGGCCCGTGCGCCACGTTGGCTCGTTCTGAAGAAATGTAACAATGAAAAAACAATAGCGATGCTTTCCAAACACCACTAACTTGTTTACACCATTGCACCGTGCTGCTTTTATTTGGAAAGTATTACCATTTATGGACGGATGAATTCGCGGACCTTGAAAATGCCTTTTTGATATCGATTGAAAACCGAACGGCACGTTTTAACAAAGCACGGACTGCAAGATATTTCTTTTACAGAGTTTAAGGGAAAAGCCGTCTGCTTATTTTGTGTTCCACGGGGTCGCTGTGTTCAAGGAGTGCGTTTTTAATATCCTTAATCTTTGGATTTCCCATAGTATATGCTTTTTACTGGGTGCGGAAGTGGTGCAGGTTATTGTTGGCCTTCTCATGTGGCCTTTGGAAAATAGTGCAATAGTGCTTTTCTGACCAAGGGGAATATTTGAGATCACTAATCACCTCCAATTTATTTATTTATTTATTTTTATCTCTACTAACCTCTATGTATTATGGATCAAGAGCCTGGAAACCTGGGCGAGATACCAGAGATACACCTCGGTAGAGATGCCAATGTATCAGCATGCCTAGTGGTGTGCAGTCCGTGCCAGCAAGGCCTTCTCTGGTGCTTTAAGCAAAATCACTGTCATATATTTTAATATATTGTACCATATATTCTATATAACAATGAAGCTGTTGCTTTATCCAATCAGATTCAGGCGGCACCACAGGTGGCCATCTAGCAGGTGTACAGTTACATTACCATTTTCACGTCCATTGATTGGTCTGTAGCAAACTGAACAAGCTCAAATATATTCATGTGGATTTAATAGGCGTTTTTTTATTTTTTATTATTCACAATTGCGCATTTACAACGTTTACAGTGTTCTTAGAGTCTTTTCACATAAGCTGAGTTGATTAAGCAAAGAGTCTCGTGACAAAAATTGTAATGGGAACATGTATAGCTATCATAGCACTTTAATCATAGTCTTTTGGATACTTAAGTACATTTGAAGGCATATATATATATAGATATATATATATATATATATATATATATATATATATATATATATATATATATATATATATATATATATTATATTCATTCATTCATTCATTCATCTTCTACCGCTTTATCCATATCTTCCCTCGTGGTGTACACGGGGAGTCTGTGCTCAGGCGTCTATGGGCATTAAGGCAGGATACACCCTGGATGGAATGCCAACCCATCGCTGACAGGACACACACACTTACATTCACACACACATTCATACACTAGGGACAATTTTCCAAGGTGCCAATCAACCTACCGTGCATGTTTTTGGACCGGGGGGAAACCGGAGAACCCGGAGAAAAAACCCCTGAGGCACGGGGAGAACATGCAAACTCCACACACACACACATGGCCCAGACGGGAATCGAACCCGGATCCTGGCGGTGTGAGGTGTGGAAAAAGCATGACGAACGTGCTAAGCCACCGTGCCCCTTACATATGATATATATATATATATATATATATATGATATATATATATATATATTGTAGATATATATATATATATATATATATATATAACTATATATATATATAGATATATATATATCATATATAGATTTACATATACAACACTTACAAGAAGGACCACTTATGAAAGGCTGATCATCTACTGAAAAGGATACATGGATGGTACATGTGGGATTAAAAATGTGATTAATCTTGAGTTACCTCATGGCAATCATACGATTAATCGCGATTAAATATTGACAATAATGATCTATTGACATCCCTAACTAATAGATTAGTGTTCTACGAGACAATAAAATGTAATAGGAACATTTATATCCATGATGGTACTTTAATCATAATCTTTTGGATATTTAAGTGCATTTGAAGGCAAATACAAACCCACAATTGGTGATTTATAATAAGGACCTTTTAAGAAAAGCTTTTCCGTGGACCGTTTATACTTTTGCGTTTTCTTTCCCGTCGAATTTGCACAAAAACTCACAATTTGCCTTTAGTTTTGTTCCCCGGAGAAAAGCCGTAACGCACTGAAAAAAAGGGTCATTTTACGAGGGTAATATCGACGCTTTCGGTAGGAGACTTGGTGCATGAGGAGCATTGCTAATGCACCAACCTTCATTCTTGAAAAGTGCAAAGGGAACGGAACAACCCTGGGGAAACCCGATTTTCGATCCAAGCAGACAAGGAAGAGACTATGAGATAAAACACGGCTATTAAATAAAGTGTAAAGAAGTTTGATTTCTATATCCTGGAGAACTGTGTGTGTGAATATGTTGATTAAAAAGTAAAGTTTGCCCCCCCCCACCCCCCTTTCCACTATAAGATCAGGCGTTCACAGGCCCTGGGAATAAACTCCGCCGCTTCTTCTGTCTATTTTCAGGCCTCACTGCTTCCATCGCTTGTACTAAATCACAGGTTACATAACCTATTTCTCTCGTTCTCGTGTTCCTTCCGTCGTTCGCGCTCCGGGTTAATCACTTCCTCTTTAAACGCATTGAAGTACACTTCCAAATGAAGCGCCTTAAACACTCACTGTTCTGGCGAGTTGATGTCCTCTAGCGCCCCTCTGCTTATTCTCGAAGGATCCATGGATCCCCTCAGTGCTTGTGGTTTCTGCTCCAGGTGATTCTTCAAAACGGTCTTCTCGCCGTCTTTGGAGATAAAATAAGGACGGAGAGAAAGGATTTTCCATCGTGTTGGCATGTAATAGTAGAGGTGAAAAACCTCATGATCAACGTCACTCACTCTGACTAAGGGTAGAAACTGACTTGGAGCTGACTACTAAAAAAAATAATAAACAAATAAGTCAATATACTCTATAATGAACAGTATGTTTGCCAGTTATGAGATGTAACCAATGATGTACAGATGACTCTTTAAGAAGCATGTGTGGCTCAGTAGAGGAGGGGGGTGTGGCTCAGTAGAGGAGGGGGTGTGGCTCAGTAGAGGAGGGGGTGTGGCTCAGTGGTTTAATGCGCTGGGCTACTGATTGGAAGGTCGGGGGGGTTCGAGCCCTGGTATCTCCAAAATGCCACTCTTGGGTCCTTGAGCAAAGCCCTTAACCCTCTGTGCTTCAGGGGGCGCTGTATTATGGCTGACCCTACGCTCTGACCCTACTATTTCACTGTGTATACAATGTATATGTGACAAATAAAGGCTATTCTATTCTAAGTCATGTGATTAAGGCATTGGACTCTGGATTGGAAGGTCAAATCCCAGTATCACTAAGAAGCCAACTCCGGGGCCCTTGATAAAGGCTCTTAACCTTCAACTGGAGGTCAATCTGGATAAGGGTATCGTACAAATACAGTAAAACATAACTAGTGATTAAACCTTTTTAGGAAGGTCATTGTTTAAAGCTTTTCCCTTTGCTGATCGCCTTAAGCAAAGGCCCTTAACACTTACCTCACCAAGTCGCTCTGGACAAGGACACCTGTCCTATTTGGTGAATGTAAATATTAAACATACATAATATTGTACCAATATTACACTCTACACTTTTCATTCCATTAACCGTATATGGTGGACCCTGGAATTTTTTACTGTAAAGTTTACTGTACATTTTTTATATTATGTGAAGTAGACGAGCGATACATTTTGACTCGACTTCCTCAGAATATACATAATGAAAAAAAAATGTATATATAAATGTTGTCATGAAAAACACTGAATAAGCTCCTCCCACCTTTGCCATCGGTGAAGTTGCGTATACTCAGGATGTTGTTGACATCCTGGTAGTGATTCTGTTTGATATAAGGGGTCTTCTCGGGTGTGTCCTGAAGCTGCATCGTGACCTCCTCTAACTCCTTATCCAGCTAAAGGCGAAAATAACCCATAATACCCCGTATTAGAGTTAACATTTCTGAATTTTGGGACATAGGAAGTTCAAGGTCTATATATTTTTGGATCTACAAAGTCCCACCTCTGTGATCCTCATCCTGAGGCGGTGGTTGTCCGCTTGCAAGCCGTCCAGCCGGGACGTGTTGGTCTGGTTAACGCTGGTCACGGAGGTGGATGTCTTGGAGTCTTCCTTTTTCTGGTTCTGGGTGAACTTTAGTCGTCGGTTCTGGGTGGCCGCGTCCGGGTTTGTCCTCATTGTGATAAGCTGGGGACGAGAGTGACTTGCTGTCCATTACTCTACTTAAAGCGCATTATCGCCTGGCATTAGAAATCTGCGCTCGTTAAAGCGCCGGTCTTGTTCAGCTCGAAGCCAAAGGATTGCAGCATTTCCTGCGTTTACAGCATTGTTGACGGTTCCAGATGTTTCTTTAAGCGTCTTAGGAATGAATACAGCCTCTGGCGCTGCTGTTTGGAAAATTGCCGCTTTTAAATACTCCATCATTTCTCGTAAATGACTTGCTATCATGAGCTGGACAGATGGGAGTTTTGCCAGCTTCTTACCTTGCACTGGTGTCAAAAGTATTCCCATTCATTATTCAGGTAGAAGTTGTGTGTGTGTGTGTAGTATATATATATATATATATATCTATATATATATATATATATATATATATATATATATATATATATATACTGGAGTTTAAAAAGACTTCAGTAGAAGTTTGAAGAGTTTTACTCAAGTAAAAGTACTGGTTTCAAAACGACTTCATAAATGCAATGCAAGGGGCGGACAAAACGGCATTAAGGACAAAAGCTTAGGACCGCGCCGAACGTGTCCCTACTGTGGCGTAATTCGCGGAGGATGAAGAGAAAACACCCGTTTGATAAACGAGCCAGTAGTGGAGAAATAATCACTTTTAAGAAATAACCTGTTTTTTTTTGAGTAACGACCCCAACACTGCTTATGTCCTCGCTGGAGTGTGACGTGATTGGTTGTCGAGTGCAGGTGCGATGGATCGCGTACAACCAATAGGGTGTCGGAATGCTATATGTTTATATCTCATCCAATCACAATCACTTCTATCCGGATGGAGACGTTTATCTGTATAGGTTTTTGTTTTGACCAATGAATGAAAAATGTAACGAGAAGTAGAAAACGAATTTAAATAAGGTAACGAAAGTGTTTCTACATCCTAACTTGACACCTCTCTCACCTTGGGCACGAACACCAAGCAGAGCGTGATGGTGCTGCAGAAAATAATGACCAGGGCTACGATGCAGAACTGGACGTTCGGCTGGTCGCGCGTCAGGAAGGACACGGCTGCACCGATGATGCACATGATTCCCACGTTGTACACGCTCATGCCGATGTACTTGCTGTCGTTCAGAGCCGGGATGCTGACGTTCCTCGTCTCCCAGGCCAGGAAACATCCAAAAAGCTACGTACAATATGAAACACAAGCAGTTATTTACTCATTCTTATTCGCTCTCATGGTATCAGATGTTGCTTTGATGGTTGTGAGAAGCCTGGGTGCCTTTGGTGCCATTAGCAGCAATTTCATAAAACGCATCTCTCTATAGATTTCAAAAAAATTATATATATATATATATATATATATATATATATATATATATAGATATATATTCATATATCATTCTCTTCTTCTATTCTATAGCTCATTCTTCTACCGCTTTATCCGATCTTCCCTCGGGTCACGGGGAGCCTGTGCCTATCTCAGGTGTGTCTATGGGCATTAAGGCAGGATACACCCTGGATGGAAGGCCAACCCATCACAGGACACACACACACACACACACATTTCATTCATACACTAGGGACAATTTTCCCAAGGTGCCAATCAACCTACCGTGCATGTTTTTGGACTGGGGGAAACCGGAGAAACCCGGAGAAAAACCTCCTGAGGCACGGGGAGAACATGCACAAAAACTCCACACACACATGGCCGAGAGACAGGAATCGAACCCGGACCCTGGCGGTGTGAGGCGAACGTGCTAACCACTAAGCCACCGTGCCCCCACCCCCTATATATGTGTATATATATATATATATATATATATATATATATATATACATACTAAGATGTTGCAAAATGGTTTATTTTGACACAATTGACCAAAAAATACATCGTTTTCATAGTTATCCACCTCGGACAACCTGTCCCTGTCATCGATGCACTTTCAGGAAAATCCCCAATGAGATCCTTATGTTAAACATGTGTCTGAGTGATTTATTACAGGTGTGCTTTCAGATACATACACTTCAACATACACTGGGTCTTTTGGCGCATTATATCCATCATGACAAACAGTGTCTAATAGACGTGAATGCACATTTCTGTAAATATTTTAGTTTGATATTTTCATGTGATAAGACTGATGAAGTAACATGATGTAAAGTAGCGTGTGTGTGTGTGTGTGTACAACAGTTTGTATAACAGGGTAAATTTGCGGTGTCTAAACCAGCTGGCCACTGAAGTGTGTGTACTCTAAATTGGGCACAAGATGTCAATTTCTTGTGTGGCTACTAAAGTTTTCCACTTCTGCCTTAATCCTCATGGGCATGGAGATCACGGAGCTTCACAGGTTGTCATTAGAGCCCTCTCCCACTAGAAATGGATAGTTAAATTTTAATCTGTCCGTTTCTTGAATAACCATTAACCTCTATTGGGAGGAAAAAAGGGGTTAAAATGGTTGACTTCTGAATTAAGTCATGAGTTCTAATCCTAGTACAACCGAGTGAAGAGATCCGGTGCTTCTATGGAAACTACCATAAAAACTACAAAACAGGATAAACATCACAACTCCCACCAATGTGGAATTTGAACGTTGTTTGAGTTTTTAAGGCGGCTAAAAAAAATAAACGAGTAAATATTGAAAAGGTTTTTGTCATGCGTAGTGCTTTACTTTAGCACTGCTTCATTTGATCACTTTAGCGGCTTATGGTTTGGCAGAAGCCTTTATCGGGAGTGATTTACACCTTAGCAGGTGAGGGTTAGGAGTCTTGCTGACGGGCCCACTAGTGCAGGGGTGGGCAAACTACGGCCCGGGGGCCACATCCGGCCCCTTGGTCCTTTTAATCCGGCCCGCTGAACTGCTTCGGCTTCTTTGCCGCACGAGAAGAATGTATAAACCACACAGCAACGCTGACGTTGTTGGAGTATGCTCAGTGTTAAAAATGAAGGAAAAATACAGCCATTTTTTTGTTGTTTCTTTTCCTTAAATAGAATATCCTTATTCTTAAGGATAGTGGGTAGCCTAATGAACATGATGATATTTAACACTCTTTACAATTCATATTGAACATAAGTTACGTTCAACGTTATTGTTGGCTCGGCCCACGAACACACCTCAGGTTTCTCATGTGGCCCTTTGGAAAATATAATTGCCCACCCCTGCACTAGTGGCAGCTTGGTTTTGGTTTTGGGATTTGAACCGGCAGCCTTCTGGGCTACCGCCTCGCCTAAGTGGTGTAGGAAATCGAAACTTGATTCCAATTCTGGAATCGGATACTTAAGATTAGGAATTTGGACCTTATGTGGTAATCTCAACGTCAAGTTTACAAGGCGGACCTGTTGGGATCCTCGAGGCACGAACTTAATCAGAACCATAAAGTTCGTGTACATATTTACACAATTTTGCGGGAGCATAAGCGTTAAACGGTCATTTAACAGCACTAGTGGGGTTTAGAAAAACAGTCCTCTACTAAAACGCTCCCATTGCTGGACTCTCGGACTAAATCGCAAACCATCAACCGCTCAGGTTGTATAAATACATAGTTTGGATAAAAGCTTGTGCCGAATGCTGTAAAAGTAAATGTATAGAGTGATATATGCAAACTAGCTAGTAAACCAGTAAACTAGTACCAGCTAGTTTTATCTTGCTTTTTTCTGCAGTGACACTAACATAACTTAGACGTTTTAGCGCGTTCTTTGTATCCATACTCTTGACCCTCTTGACTGAGATGTTCTTGGCTATAACACTGCCGTATAGTTAATTAGAAAGCCGTGCCTGAGGCTCCAGACGGCACTGTGAATCATAAAGATGAACGGATTGTGACTTACATAATGTAATATCACTCAAGACAGGTTTAATAACACCTGTCCAACTTCTACTGACAAATCTTTGTTTGAGGTACAAAGTTAGACTTACAGAGATATCTGATTCAGTACCCTATACAGGAGACAGGAGACAGGTGTGGATGTACTGTATATGTGTGTATATATATATATATATATATACACTCTCAGAATACATATCCACTATATATATATATATATATATGCTGCCTTAAATATAATAT
The DNA here is from genome assembly GCA_030449085.1 of Kryptopterus vitreolus. Taxonomy (NCBI): domain Eukaryota; kingdom Metazoa; phylum Chordata; class Actinopteri; order Siluriformes; family Siluridae; genus Kryptopterus; species Kryptopterus vitreolus. Next base: position 7,604,403 of record JACRUU010000007.1, read on the forward strand.
AATGACTTGGGTAACGTTTTGCATTACTTTATTCTACCGTCATGCTTCGTAAAAGGTTAATTGTAACAGTGACCTGGGAAAGCACAACACTTTTCATCCTTTTTTTTCCTCCAAACATAACCCCAATTTACACCGATCACATCTTTCCCGTTAATTTAGACTTCCGAACAGCTGAATTCGACCTCAAAAGCAATCTTGCTTCTAATAAAGCCGTACGTGATTCGGCCAAACTTTTGTGGCCTTCACACCTATTTGTATTCTTTGCAGAAAGTGTAAAAAAAAAAAGTTTGTTGCAGCATTCAGATTTCCTTCACCAGCGCTAATAGGCCAAGACTAATATATAATGGGAATTTTGAATGGGAACGTTTGCATAGTTCAAGTTTAGAACAGAGGAATGCTGCACAAATTCCAACTTTGACAGCCCTAATTATTATTATTATTATTATTTATTTTATTTTATTTATTTTATTCTTTATCTTATTTAAACAAGCAGGCATTTCATATAAAATGTGTAAAAAAAAAATGTTGTTCACAATTGCTAATCATATCTCTCTCTCTCTCTAAAATCACTTACCATAAGAAGGCCTTTGTAGGCATAAACAATCCCAAGCCAGATCGTCATATGTGTGTTCTCACAGTGCTCCAGGAAGGGCCGGATAGCCATGTCTCGCCCCTGAGGGTCCGCCTGCAGAGACGCACAAACACAGAATAGTGCACAGTGAGAACTGCTTCCAGAAGTGTAATAATACCACAATGCACCTAAGAGCCAGGGTTTCACAACTCAAGGTCATGCTGTGTCATAGCATTAAAAAAAATTATAATAATTATTTGATAATAATAATAATAATAAAACCAGAATCAGCACAGTGAACAAGTTTTTTTTTTTTCCCAGTGTAACTCGTAGGCATGAAGATGGAGAAATGAATACCTATTATGCCTGTGGTATTTATTCCTGGCTACACATGGTGCCCTTTCATTAAAGGGCTGTGTTCAGGCCTCTCACCTCCCACAACTCTGTCACGGTGGACTGGGAGGACGTTCAAACTCCACAGGCAGTATGGAACGCTATAGAAAGAGGTCATGTGATTTCACACAGGAAGGGGGTGGGCTGGGGGGGGGGGGGGGGCATAACACCCACCGGTCTCTTTTTAAAAGGCCATGATAATAAGCCAATTAGCTCAGCGGGACCCCCGAGAAGTAAAGCTGATAAACAATACAACTTGGGCAGACATTGATCGCCTGCAGTATTTACGTACAACAGAAGTGGTCTACAGTAGGAAATAGGTCAGCGCTGCTTTTGTGTGTCGGGAACCGAGAAAATGGCTTTTCCTCCGGTCCGCACACTCGAAAGGCAGCCAGACTCCCATGAACTTCTTACTGCTGTCCCACTTTTAAAAACTTCTCGACGCGCCCCGAATGCAAAAAAAAAAAACTCACTGTGTTCGCAGATACACAGAGGTACATTTCAGCTCTAGTGATTTTTTTCCCAGTTTGTTCCGGAGTACAGAGCCCGGGCACCTTTTCAAAATCGGGTAAAAACAAGCAAATTGTGAAAGTGCTGTTGCTCAATCGCCGTCTCGAATCGATTCAAGCAGACTTTATAGGATTGCTTCAAAACGTGTAGAACGCATGCTTGTAGTCCAGTAGATGGTTCATCTAGCACACACGTGTGTCAAACTCAAGGCCCACGGGCTGAACGTCATTTTATGTGACGCCTAAGCGATTAAAAAGGGGTATGAAGCCTTAAAATAAGGCTTTAAAGCCTACGTTAACAATAAATGACAAATCCACCAATGAATGAGACTATGTCACCTGTGAAGTGACGGCATCCCGCCACTAGAGTGCGGTGTATCCCATATTGGCGTTTTACCGAGGTGGATTTTTCCAACAAGCAGAATTTGTACAAATGATCCCATAATGCCCAAGAGGTGAAAAATTGGTGCATTATTCCAAGACGGATATGAAAGAGAATACATGTTTTAAGGAGAAAAATCGCTATGTTTGTTTTGTGTTATGAGGCAACGTCGCTCATCAAACACTATATACTGTCTTATAGTTACAACTGGCCCTTCAGGGGCCGACCATAATGCTGGTGTACTGTCTCAAGCTACACATGTGCTTGAGATACCAATGATGATCCCGATTACATCTATCAGAACATACCTGATTCATCTGGATTGCGTTATAAAGACCCATAAAGCTGCAATCGCCATCAATAGCTTTCAAATCAAACGTTTCCAAGGGTAATCAATGGATAACCCCAACAGTGATTTTAGAAAATGGACCTTCGGTGTTGCCCTGATAAGGATTTTACCCCTGGATCCCCTGGATCCTTATGCCCTCTCAGGGACTTAGGCAGACACCCTTATTCTGAGCGACTTCAAACTGAGGGTTAAGGGCCTTGCTCAAGGGTGGTAGTGGGGTTTGAACCTTCGATCTTCTGATCTTCTGGTCCAAAGACCAATGGGCTACCACCTCCCCAAATGGATTGCTCAAGTTCTTGAGGTTCTAATGGACTTCATGGCTACAAGTTCGAATGCTGGAGAACTACAACTGAGAAATTGAGGGTTTGCTCACGACCCAGCTGAGGGTCCACTAGTGGTCGCTTGGTGGTAGTGGGATTTGAACCTGCGAGCTTCCAGTCCAGGGGCCAATGCCTTACCATTGAACCACAACCACTCGCCAATGTCACCACTGGCGCAATACAAATAAAATATACCAATTCAATTGCCGTACGGTATATTGGTATATTCAATTCAAACTTGTTTACCGTGTTTTTAACCAGCGAAGATTCAAACTCGCTGATCCCAAAGCCAGATCTCTAAAATGCGATTAACGAGTTGTTATTTCAGTCTTTACACCTAGAAGCCACTTTTTGTCAGGCAACTCCCAATGGGCCCAGGCAGCGCTGCTTATTGGACACCGCCGTCATTTCCGTTAGTTCTTTAATGTAATTGTTCATCACAGACGGGGAAAGGGCGACTGACAGGGTGTCTGTAGAGACACGGAGACAGGGGGACACGGCCAATGAAGTGTAGGGTCCCTCGGCGCAAGCTTTAAAAGAGAGGCAGGCTTTTGCGTTGGGAAGCGCCGAGGCTCACGGAGACGTAACGGAAGGAAATGGAGTGCTCACTCATCATCAAGCCGAAGGGCTGACAGCCGGGAGGAAAGAGAGAGGGAGAAAGAGAGTCATCAACCCGCCCCTGACAACAGTTCTCCATCAGCTGCGAGAGTTATAACAGAGGGAACACCCAGCGACATGAGAATGCTGACCTGTGCTTCTGACAGAAAATCTGCCGCTGTAATAAAAATAGCAAATAGTCTGGTGTCAATCAAGATGGTGATTATGTGCAAATTATGTACTATTTCTACAGCCATGTACGGTACAACCTTGCAGACAAGCGATGCCTCGAGCATCTATATATTTGTAGTCTAAAAGCTATAGATTATCTAGGGTTTTCAAAGTTAATACGCAAATTCACTTTAAAGGCACTAATGTTATTAACGTGTGATTAACGCAGTGTGCGTTACTATGTGAGTGATCTGCTCCTTCACTGTGCGTTGTGTTGGCGAATGAACGAAACCCGAACAACAAAGAACAAAAGAATAAATAAACGTTCAGTGCATCCACTCACGCTTCCTAAATTTCCCTGAATTACACCTACTAGCTGCGCATTCACAACAGGTACGATCTCAGCACTATATTAGCGTATATTACCGTATGCAACCTTACACAAGCGCATCGCATTCCCAAATCCGTATTACGCAATAAAGCACATTTTTCTTTTGTGAATGCAATGCGATTCCGTATAACCTAAACGTATCACCAGTTTATATGGAAAAGCAACCGGAACACAATTCTTAAAGGAGCCACGTCCCATATTTTACCATTAAACAAGTAACAATGAATATTTTATGTTTCTAATACTCTAACTATAGCAGATGCTATGTTTAATATAACTTTCTGTCAAAATCTATTATTATCAGATCTATTATTATCCGCCAAAATATTGATTATTTAATATTTATTTTACTCTGGAAACGATTCTTTTAATATGAATTTCGTGTTCGATTTCAATGTTACTTTGTTTAGTGGTGGTTTTAATAGTAAAATATGGGACGTGGCTCCTTTAAGAATTCTGTTCCGGTTGCTTTTCCATATAAACTGGTGATACGGTGTTTAGGTTATACAGAAGCGCATTGCATTCAGAAAAATTCGCTTTATTGCGTAATACGGATTTAAGAATGTGATGCGCTTGCGTAAGGTTCTATACGGTAATATACGATAATATAGTGCTGAGATCATACCTGTTGTGAATGAGCAGCTAATAGGTGTAATTCGGGGGGAAATTTAGGAAGCGTGAGTGGATGCACTGAAGTTTCTTTATTTGTTTGTTTTTTTTGGTGTTCGGGTTTCGTTCATTCGCCAACACAACGCACAGTGAAGGAGCAGATCACTCACATAGTAATGTGCACTGCGTTAATCACACCTTAATAACATTAGTGCCTTTAAAGTGAATTTGCGTTAACGCATTAATAATGCTTTTTTATTTTAATGAATCGACTTTGGAGAAGGGGGCACTGGTGGTTTAGTGGTTAGCACGTTCGCCTCACACCCCCAGGGTCCGGGTTCGATTCCCGTCTCGGACATGTGTGTGTGGAGTTTGTGCATGTTCTCCCCGTGCCTCAGGGGGTTTTTCTCCGGGTTCTCTGGTTTCCTCCCCCGGTCCAAAAACATGCACGGTAGGTTGATTGGCACCTTGGAAAAATTGTTCCATGTGTGTGATTGTGTGATGAGTGTGTGTGTCCTGTGATGGGTTGGCATTCCATCCAGGGTGTATCCTGCCTTAATGCCCATAGACGCCTGAGATAGGCACAGACTCCCCGTGACCCGAGGGAAGATCGGATAAAGCGGTAGAAGATGAATGAATGAATGACTTTGGAGAGTGTATTCCAAAAGTTACATTTAAAATAAAAAAATGAAAATAAAAGTGGATTATGGAGGAATTAGGAGCAGATCGTCAGGGTTTCCGAGAGACCGGAGCTGTATGGCTGTGACTGGTTATGTTGTAATGCCGCTGTGTCAGTACAGCGTTCCCTGACCGCGCGACGAGACATGCGGAAAGCATCAGAGATTCTGATTCTGACCTGTTATCCCTGTTAAATAGGGCCAAAACGTCTGGAATGTGCAGGAAGTCACATAGAGCTCTGCGGAATGGGAATTTTCTCTATATACTGTATGGAGCATGGAGAAACGGCGTATACACTCAGCTGTTTCAAACGCGCCAGGTGAGGGAGCCTAGAGCCCGTGTGACCTCCGTGTCCCAGTGGAGCACCGAACGAGGTCTAGTCTGAGGAGCTCAATGATCTACCTGCCACAGGGAGACGAGTCTCTCCGGATCGTCCTCCTCCTCCTCCTCCCCGTTGTCGCCGTGGTTCTCCTCCTCCCTTCTTCCTGCTGCCTATTTCAGGCTCTAAACTCCACTTCAAAAAGCCAAGACTTCAAAGTGGCAGTGCCGCAGTGCTCGCGGCAACACCCGGGAGCTGCCACAACTGATTTATTACAAGCTAAATGCGTCATTAAACTAAGCATCTAACCCTGAACATCACACATGTTTAAATATGCAAATGGGAACGTGTGGCGCGTTGTGGCTCGGATTACGCCCTTTGTTACGGAAGCTGAAAAGGGCTTTTTTTTTTAATTGATGCCATTCTTTAATCTAATGCTTCGTCATAACCCAGGTTTAATCAGAACTCCCATCTGCTCCCATGTGCTCTCCGTGAAGCGCACGGCCCGGGTGAGATTTTACAAGGCTGCCGTCACGTGACGAATACAAGTGTCTTTACTCGCAGAATTACCTTCCCTCTTTCACATATGCAAAGAGAGATAACTGGGTATCCTGTACACACACACACACACACAAACACACATCTAGTTATCTATAGTTGTTATCATATCTATCTATCTATCTATCTATCTATCTATCTATCTATCTATCTATCTATCTATCTATCTATATATATCTATATATAATATATATATATATATATATATATATATATATATACCTATCTATCTACCCTCTATCTATCTAGCTCCCTCTCCCCCTCCCTGTCTGTCTGTCTGTGTATCTGTCTGTATCTGCATGCCTGTCTGTCTGTCTATCTATCTATCTATATCTATCTATCTATATATATATATATATATTATATATATATAGATAATGGTTTTGTGGTGTTAGCACGTTTCGCCATGGTCTGGGTTCGAGCTTCCAGCTCCTGCCAAGTTTGCATGTTCTCCCCGTGCCTCAGGGGGTTTTTCTCAGGGGTTTTTTCTCCGGGTTCTCTGGTTTTCCTCCCGGTCCAAAAACAACATGCATGGTAGGTCGATCGATTGGCACCTTGCAAAAAATTGTCCCTAGTGTGTTTGTGTGTGTGTACCCTGCGATGGGTTGGCATACAGGGTGTGTGTCCTGCCTTTGATGCCCCAAGACACCTGAGATAGGCACAGGCTTCCCTGCTACCCGGGGGAAGAAGATAGGCTTGGATAAAGCTGTAGAAGATGAATGAATGAAAGAATATAGATGGGTGGCTGTTTATGCTAATATGACTTATCTAGCTCGCATGTTCATACATCTTAGTTGAGTCAAGGACAATCCTCTCTTTCCTGATAGCTCATTCAGACACCTCTATCTTTCTGGTACACACACACACACACACACACGCTCCAAATGGTTCACAGTCCCCAACGGCTCCAAATGGTGTGGGATAGAGTGGGATTAGTCTCCATCCCTCTCAATCTGCTACCCCAGTGATTGCAGACGTATATGTTGTACACACAAATGTGCGTGCAGACACATGTACACATGCTGTTGTGGAAAATAAACAGCACATCACAATTCCTCCGAGAGTTACAGCATGATTAAAAGCAGAAGTCAGCATTCTATACCCCTGGGTGTGAGAATGATATGTGTAGCATTGTATAATGTATATCATATCATATGTGAATAAAGTATGTAGGTTTATATTGTGGATTTGGGAAAGTGACCTGTGACAGGGTGATGTAATGCAGTCTGTTTAAAGTAAATCAATTAGTTTTTTTTTCCTATTGTCTAACTTTAATATGGAAAGAATGGGGTGTATTTTTTATTTTATCAGTTATAGAACCTCTATATCTATCTATCTATCTATCTATCTATCTATCTATCTATCTATCTATCTATCTATCTATCTATCTATCTATCTATCTATCTATCTATCTATCTATCTATCTATCTATCGATCTATATATATAATGTGTGTGAATATGAATATATATGTGTGTGTGTGTGTGTGTGTGGTGTGTGTGTGTGTGTGTGTGTGTGTGTGTGTGTGAATATATATGTATATGTATATAGACAAACAAACATTCGACAATATGAACAAACAATTTATTCGGATTCCAAACAACCTTCCTGCTAGCTAGTCAAAGATATTTACGACCGCAGAGCGTAGGGAGATAGATAGATAGATAGATAGATAGATAGATAGATAGATTAGATAGATTGAGATAGATTGATTGATTGATTGATTGATTGATTGATTGATTCATCGTCTACCGCTATATCCGATCTTCCCTCGGGTCACAGGGAGTCTGTGCCTATCTCAGGCGTCTATGGGCATTAAGGCAAGGATACACCCTGGATGGAATGCCAACCCATCGACAGGACACACACACATTCACACGCACATTCATACACTAGGGACAATTTTCCAAGGTGCCAATTAACCTACCGTGCATGTTTTTGGACCGGGGGGGGGGGGGACCGGAGAAACCCGGAGAGAAAAAACCCCCCCTGAGGCACGGGGAGAACATGCAAACTCCACACACACACATGGCCGAGACGGGAATCGAACCCGGACCCTGTCGGTGTGAGTCGAACGTGCTAACCACTAACCATATATATATTGTTATACGAGTTATAGACAGTCTTTTTCTCACCCGCCTCTTTCCTCGTTTGAAGTTATTAAGACAGGAAAACTTTGCTCGTCACTTAACGAACAGAACGACCAGCATCCCGTGCCATTGTTACAAAGCACAGACGCTAGTGACTACTTCTGCTACCACTGGTAAAGCCTTATTGAAGGGTTACCCATATCAGAATGATCTTTTATTGATTACTAACCAATACAATAATCCACAATGTCTACAGAGCTACATATGAATTCCTCCTCCACCACATGCATTAATGAAAGAAGGAATAAACCGTGTAATAAATTGATTTAATATCTGCGCCAAATACTTCTCTGTATAAAAGTCAGATTTCTCCGTCTCCGCGGGTAAATCTCTCCTCTGTTGATTCAGAAGATACGTGTAAGCCCTCCGTCGTGTCGGCGGAAATTACCTCTGTGTTAACATTAATTGAACAGGATTCCGTTTGGCAAGCAATGAATGCGCGCGATATCTTTTCAACAACGTTCATTTGGTTCAAGATAGCGAAGGGTTTCCGGGTCGTCGCGTTATCAGATATCACGATCGTGCTGGGGAAGAAGCCGGTATCGAGGTCGGGGGGGGGGGGTCGGGGGGTTCGGGGGGGGGGGGGGGGGGGGGGGGGGGGGTCGCCATTGTTTAAATGCATGCGGCTTTTATATATATTTTTGGGTTTTATATGGGGTTAAATAAATAAAATCGCACGGCAAAAATGCATTATTTGCGTTTAAGATCTCCTTTGTTCTATATCTGCTTCGCTTTGTGTCTCGCTTTAATTGCATCCCAGGAGGCTTGTTACCATGAGGCCAGTGATACACAACCTTGTTTAAGGGTTTGTGTTATGCTCGGAGAAAGGCTGCGTCTTCCGACGGAACGCTTGATCTGAGATCGCTCGTGGATAGATCAATACACCCTGGATGGAATGCCAACCCATCACAGAGCACACACACACAGGTGCCAATCAGTCCAAACCTCAACCTACCGTGCATGTTTTTGGACAGGGGGGGAAACCGGAGAACCCGGAGAAAAAAAAAACCCTGAGGCACGGGGAGAAGAACATGAGACAAACATGCAAAACTCCACACAGACACACACATGGCCGAGACGGGAAATCGAACCCGGACCCTGGCGGTGTGAGGCGAACGTGCTAACCACTAAACCACTGTGCCCCCGTTTTATACATGTGTAAAAAAAATAAAACCGGTTAGCATGACCATCAAGGTCATGTGACTCCCTCACCCGCTAAACCATAAGGTCATGTGATTTGCTTATCCCTACAGCAACCTACCGGCACTGAAGAGGAGCTAATGATGTACACTGTAGTATACTATAGAATATAGGATAGATTAATCAGGCTTTGGAGATTCTATGTAAAATGTATTGAAACATGGAAAGCAGTGTTTATAAGTAAATAAAAACAAACTTTCATACGGATCCGACACACCTTCATTCTACATACCTGATTATTAGTGACGTGTGCAAAAGCATCACTATTATAATTGCTCTCTAGCTTTGGTTAAATTTTCGGCGCGTAACTCGTCCCGCAGTTTTTGTCCGATCCTCACGAATCATACCTCATGTCGTGCGTCCCGATGGTGTGAGGTGTGCTATTACTTTTAGAAGGAATCGACCCTACGGAATTCCGAACCCGGGGCCAAAAAGCGGGAATTTTTTCCCATAGAAAATAAATGGGGCCGAAATTTCCTGCCTCGGCCTGTGAGCGTCCGACATGCACATATGGCATATTCACTCGTAGGGGGTCCGGAGTGGATCACGATCATATACCTGCTGAACCCCACACATGTTCGGAATTTCATTTACATTCCCTCTTTATGCGTTTTCATTATTCCTTATACAGCACTGCATTAAAAAAAAGTTTTCAGACCCAACAAATTCCATATATAAATAAATGAACAGATAAAAGAAAGAAATATAAAAATCTAAAATCACCCACACCCACCAATATTCAAACCTTGAATAAAGCTCTCGTATAATCAATGTTTTTTTTTCTTTTTTCCCCCAGACTTTTAAGTGGCAAAATCCAGAACTGACCCTGAAATTTACATCTTCTTTATTTATTTGTTGGGTTCCTTTTCGACATCTGTTAAACCTACAGTGAACATGTGCTTCATTTCCATACAAGGAAATTGTCTATTAATATGCATGAACTTAAACTGTGTCTGGCACGGGGCCTTTGGCACCCTCGACGTCTTGTTTCTAAACGCAGGGCTTTGCTGAAATGTTAGTGAAATCGCGCTAACAATGGAAGGGACATCGCTGATCCAAGAGAGCTTAACAGACTTGGGGGAATGATCAAAGGCTGAGCAAAACAGCCGCTAACAAGCCGTCCAGAGAAACTTCCTTTAAAGTCCGTTCATTGTGAAATATTTGTTTAATAGAAAAAAAAAAAGAAAAACCCTGAATATATATTCTGTGCAACTGGAAATGGTGTGATGCCAGTGCAGACGCTCCATGTACTGTCTATTTAAATGGATTGCTTATGTCCTATGTGAGGTGTATGTATCGAATGTTTATTAGCCACAGTGACGCATGTTGATGCTCAGTGTGAGAGTCGATCCACCCCCTGCACTACTGATACGACAGCATCACGTCTTAGGATGCCTGAATTCTCCCATATGCTCGCTTTCCATCACTCCCTCTCTATCGCTCTATCTCTCTCTCTCTCTCTCTCTCTCTCTCTGTGTCTTTCTCTATTCTATACCACCGTATCATTACTGAAAAAAAAAACTCAGCTCTCAAGCTGTGCTTCTGCCCTACTTCTCATATTAATAATAATAATAATAATAATAATAATAATAATAATATCCTTTATTTGTCACATATACATTACAGCACAGTGAAATTCTTTTCTTCGCATATCCCAGCTTGATTTTGGTATCTGGGGGTCAGAGCGCAGGGTCAGCCAGCTGATACGGCGCCCCCTGGAGCACAGAGGGTTAAGGGTCTTGCTCAAGGACCCAAGGGCGGCAGCTTGGCCATACCGGGGCTCGAACCCGGATCTTCCAATCAGGAGCCCAGCGCCTTAGACCACTGAGCTACCCCCTCCCTAAATTCTACCCCTTCCCTATATTATCACTCTACTCAACAAGTCAGTAGGTTGGTCAGATACAAGCACTTCTGCGCTCAGATGTACGGACGTAAATGTGTCGCTTTCGTTCCGACTTTCGAAACCTGCTTGTGCGCGACGTGGACTTGTATTTAGGGCACATGAAGCGCTTGTTCTCGGCGCTGCTCTCCTCTAGCGGGTAGCTTTATTAGAGCAGGCAGCACGCCAACAGTCTGTCTGTTTAGCGGCACAGTGAAACGCTGCTTTATAGCCATGCTGACGCACCGAACGCGCTGCAGCTCGCAGTGGTACATGCCAGGGACAGAAGGACACAGTCGGAGAAGACACCATGAATTTGAGACGATGAAAGGTGCGATGTGTAATCAGTAGCGTACTGGTACAAGATTCAAATCGCTTCCTATAGATGTATATTGGAATGTAATAAACAAACGGGAGTTATATTATGTTATTTATGCTGTACACACACACACACACACACACACACACACACACACACACACACACACAAACATATGGAATTTAGACAGAGAGAGAGAGACAGAGAGAGACTGAGAGAAATAAGTAGAAAGATGGATAGTAGAGAGAAAAATAGTCATATATATATGTGTGTATGTGTGTGTATGTATGTATATGTGTGTATTAATCATCTGTCAGTCTCTCTCTTTATGCATATTGTGTGTTGGGGGAAGGGGGTTTGTTAAAATGCAATTATAGAAAGAAAAAGGGAGAAAGTGAAAGAATGAACGAAAGATAACTTATGTGTATATATATATATATATATATATATATATATATATATATATATATATATATATATTTCACAACAGTAGAATATATATTGTAAAAGCTACATGTTAAAATCTATCTATCTATCTATCTATCTATCTATCTATCTCTCTCTCTCTCTCTGTATGTATGTATATATGTGCCTGTGTGTGTGTGTGTGTGTGTGTGTGTGTGTGTGTGTGTGTTGTACAAAATATAGAATGGGATGTTTAAAAAAAAAAAAAAACACATCTGGTCTCCATATGCATTGTATGGGTAAAATGTACCCATATTAATATATTAATATAAAGTTATAATATTAATATTATAATATATTAATATATAAAGTATATATTAATACAGAGAAATAAAAACTGAAAAAGAGAGCGAGAGAGCGTGAGAGAGAGAGAGAGAGCGTGAGAGAGGAGAGAGAGAGAGAGAGAGGGAGAGACTGACAAATGACATAATGATTAATACAATAGAACTCTATTCATCAGTTTCCATGGCTACAGAAGAGCAGCTCAGTCTTCCCACTGTTGGAACATTCTGCTTTCGGATGATAACACGGTTTTTCCGAACTTTGCTTACGATCATAAATCATTCAGCACAGTCAACCGGTGAAATCATCTCGCACTTGTACAATGTGCATGAAATAGTGCCTGTGACTCGCTTCTCCTCCTATTTGTTTTTGATGCGTGGTCATGCATGTGCATTATGTGCAGATGTGTAGATATATATATAATATATATATATATATATATATATATATATATATATATATATATATATATATATATATATATAATATATAATGTGTGTGTTACGGTGTGATGTAGTAAATCAGTGCCTGGCTGGAAAACTGGAGAAAAAAAATACTGCAGGCTGAATGTGTGTGTGTGTGTGTGTGTGTGTGTGTGTGTGTGTGTGTGTGTGTGTGTGTGTGTGCTGGCAGCGTGTCCAGGGGGCGCAGGGCAGGGGAGGAGGGGGTAGAAGTGTGAAGCCATGCGGCTGCCAGGCTGCCAGTCTTGCTGTCAGATGGTCAGAGCTGGTTTGTTATTGGAGCTCAGCTGCAGGGTCTGGAACCTGACGCGCACACACACAAAAAAACGCTCACAACAGCAGGGGGCGCCAGAGAGGAGCACAATTTTGGTCCAATTTGCTTCATCGGTACATCACATTATTTTTGAACGAATCAATAATTCTAAACGAATCACCTCCACCTACTTTATAACATCACCCTGATTACCAGTTAGAGGCAAGACTAGCATCACTAGTATAACGTTCTCCTCATACCTCCAGGGTCCGGGTTCGATTCCCGCCCTACACCATATATGTGTGTGTGGAGTTTGCAAGTTCTCCCCGTGCCTCAGGGGGTTTTTCTCCGGGTTCTCCGGTTTCCTCCCCCCGGTCCAAAAACATGCACGGTAGGTTGATTGGCACCTTGGAAAAATTGTCCCTAGTGTATGAATGTGTGTGTGATTGTGTGAGTGTGTGTGTGTGTGTGTGTCCTGCGATGGGTTGGCATTCCATACAGGGTGTATCCTGCCTTAATGCCCATAGACGCCTGAGATAGACACAGACTCCCCGTGACCCGAGGGAAGATCGGATAAAGCGGGAGAAGATGAATGAATGAATGTTACAGTTACTGATTAAATAATGAAATTAATTATTAATTAATTTCATAAAAAATCTAATTAAATTACAGTTACTTATGAAAATGCAAAATGTTGAAGATTACAAATATGGTTACAACTGAAAAAAAAAAAAAAAACTAGGATATGTTGAATAATAATAATAATAATAATAATAATAATAATAATAATAATAACAGCATTTAGCAGACGCCCTTATTCAGGAAAACTTACAACTGAGCAATTGCGGTTTAAGGGCCTTGCTCAAGGGCCTACTAGTGGTAGCATGGGAGGTGGAGGTGGGATTTGAACCTACGATCTTCCAGTTCAGAGACCAATACCTTAACCGCTGAGCTCTCACCTCCCATAATTTGTCACTCTCCCACCGGGCTACAGTGGCTTAATGGTTAGCAGTGTTGGGAAGTAAAGTTACATGTAACGGCGTTACGTATGTGAATGTTCAAATAGAATGTTGTGCTAATTTTAAGACTAATGAAGACTACATATATCAAGAATCTTAAGAAAGGGTCCAATTTGTGTTTATAAAAGCTAGAAGCGAGGTAGTAGCTCAGTCGGAGGTCGGTGGTTAAGGCAGGGATGTTAAACTCATTTGGGGAGGGTGTTGGGGAGTAACATAGTTACATGTAACGGCGTTACGTAATTTAATTACAAACTAAAAAAAAGAAAAAAAACGTGTTGTTAAATTAGTTACTTTGGAAAATGTTAAATATTACAAAACTCAAAGACACTCCTCAACCCCCCCCCCCCCCCCCCCCCCCCCCCCCCCCCCCCCCCCCCCCCCCCACCCCCCCCCCCCCCCCCCCGTTCCTATGCGGCTCAATTTGGAAAAATATAACCTACTTTTTCCGAGGGTATGAAAATGTGTTTTTTTTCCTTAGAATGTTCATTACAGTAAGCGCCACCTAGTGGACAAATGAAAGTAATCATATGTGATTAGTTACTTTACTTTTATAAAGTCATTGAAAAGTTATAGTGTCATTTGAAATCTGCAACTTATTACATTTCCAATGTAACCTTCCCAAACACAGGTTATATTTATATTTACATTGTATAAATAGCTAATTATATTTACCAATGAATATATTTCGGCGTATTTCCATTTCATAATTCAGCACTTTTATTTTTTTTAAATACATTTTTCATTTCAGCAACTGTCGGATGATTAATCGGTTAAGCGCGGTCGCTATCAGTGAAATCGCAACATGGCAAGATAGTCTAATTATTCGTTAGATTCGCCGACCAATCAGAAGCACAATTAAGTCAAAAGTGAGTTTTGATTTCGATAGGAATGAATATGGATAATGATGGTAATAATCCTTTTTTAATAGGGTAAATACCTGCGGAAATGTGATGCTCATTGGTCTGTACAGTGCGGAATACAAAAAAAAGAAACTAATCTCGCATCACGATGAAATCTGCACAAGCATACGGGTATAGTCACTCCATCCCAAGTCATTTTTCTTGTTTATTGAAAGCCATGACAGACATTAAGGTGCCAATCTACCACGGAGTTCACTATTACTGTGCCGCCTTGATCATGTGATACGTGCAATACACACCGGACAGCAGATATCATTGAATCCAAAACCTCATTTCCAGGGATAACTTGCTGGTATCACGTGAATGATCTGCCTTTTTTTTTTGCCTTATTCTCCTGACACTCCAATTTATTACCTTATCTCCAGTCTTGCGACAGTCGCACGGCATCTGCAACCTATCGCATCGATCGAGTCTCACCGTTTAAGCCCGAACGCTGCCGCTCATATTGGCCAAACAACACATTTCATTTACAGCGCGATACAGGCGTTATGAGCGTAATGGAGAGACGCGGCATGATCGTCTCCCTCCGAAAGGCTTCGCACCGCTCCAGCGTCGTCCGTATGTAACGGAACGGTCGTACACCGAATATTGAAATATCATTCGCCTATCAAATATTGCCTCCACTCTTTTTATGTGATGAAGGAAGCAAAGGCACGATGATCACCGAATATCAATCTATCTCGGATTCATGAAAGGATTGCATTTGGTCATATAAATTTATGAGCCATTTTTTTGCGAACTCCACTTGGATTAGTCTCACAAAGGGGTTTATGTCGATATTTGAAATATTAAACAGAGGGGGACAAAAGAAGCTTCCGTATTACAGCGTTTATATGCTAGCTGTCTTTTTTTTCTTTAATGGTTTTTTTTTCTTAATGGTTCAGGGTTTCCTCTATAGGTGCATATATTCATTCATTCATTCATTTTCTAATGCTTTATCCGATCTTCCCTCGGGTCACGGGGAGCCTGTGCCTATCTCAAGCAGTCTATGGGCATTAAGGCAGGATACACCCTGGATGGAATGCCAACCCATCACAGGACACACACACACACACTCACATACATTCATACACTAGGGACAATTTTCCAAGGTGCCAATCCACCTACCGTGCATGTTTTTGGACCGGGAGGAAACCGGAGAACCCGGAGAAAAAAAAAAACCCCCTGAGGCACGGGGAGAAACATACAAACTCCACACACACACATGACCGAGACGGGAATCGAACCCGGATCCTGGCGGTGTGAGGCGAACGTGCTAAACCACTACGCCACCGTGCCCCAGGTGCATATATATAGATATATATATATATATATATATATATATATATATATAATATATATATATATATATATAATTTATATATATATATAATATATATATTATATATATAATATATATATATATGTCCCCTTTTCACAAATACAATATTATATGATATATATAATCAAACATTTTCAATGTACCATAAATGAATAGTTTTCACGTTTTCACGTACTCTAACTGTAACAGATGTTATAATTATATACATTTCTCTAAAAATCTCTCCCTTTAATAACATTATCGATTATTTAATATTTATTTTACTCTGGAAATGATTCTTTTAACGTTAATTTCTTCAGTGTTACTTTGTTTAGTGGTGGCTGTAAGTGTAAAATATGGGACATGGCTCCTTTAAGAATTGTGTTCCGGCTGCTTTTCCATATAAACTGGTGATACGGTGTTTAGGTTATACGGAAATGCATTGCATTCCCAAAAAGTAAAATGCGCTTTATTGCGTAATACGGATTTGGGAATGCGATGCGCTTGCGTAAGGTTCCATAGTGTGTAATTGGGGGAAATTTAGGAAGTGTGAGTGGATGCACTGAAGTTTCTTTATTCATTTCTTCTTTGTTTTTTGTTCAGGGTTTCGTTCATTCGCCAACACAACGCAGAGTGAAGGAGCAGATCACTCACATAGTAATATGTTAATAACATTACTGCCATTAAAGTGAATTTGTGTTACCGTGTTACTAAAGCAAAAATTGAGTGCATCAACTAATAATTATGTATATCGAAATAAATATCTTTTGACCAATGCAAAATCTGTTCAAATGATTTTGATGTGGTTGTATCAAATGTCCACGTCTCATGATTCCCTTCCTGTGGGGGAAGAAAAAAAAAAAAGCCATTTGACGTCCCCTTTTAACAAACTCCACATCCCAGACTCCAGACAGAAACCTGAGCTTAGCATCAACCCCTGTGGATGTGAAGATGTAGAGCACCAGCAGTGCAACGCTTCACTACAGTACAGCTCGCACAGCTCCATGTGTATCATATGTACACATTAACCAGGGAGAGAATGCAGTTGGTGGTCTGCTGAAGCTGTACAGCCATGACCGCTTTGTAATCTCAACTTTTCAAACATAATAAACTTTAGTATAGTAAATACATGTGTATTACGTATTTATTATGTATTAACTATACTAACATAACTATACTAATTTAAAATTGTGATTTTTATGAGGAACTAGGGGGCACGGTGGCTTTAGTGGTTAGCACGTTCGCCTCACACCGCCAGGGTCCGGGTTCGATTCCCGTCTCGGCCATGTGTGTGTGGAGTTTGCATGTTCTCCCCGTGCCTCAGGGGTTTTTTTCTCCGGGTTCTCCGGTTTTCCTCCCGGTCCAAAAAACATGCACGGTAGGTTGATTGGCACCTTGGAAAATGCATTGTCCCTAGTGTATGAATGTGTGTGTGAATGTGAATGTGAGTGTGTGTGCCCTGCGATGGGTTGGCATTCCATCCAGGGTGTATCCTGCCTTAATGCCCATAGACGCCTGAGATAGGCACAGGCTCCCTGTGACCCGAGAAGATCAGATATAGCGGTAGAAGATGAATGAATTAATGAATGAGGAACTATTGATTAATGGGTGTATAAGTGAATTGTATGAATTAGGATTCCATTTGAATGGGAATCGACTCCATACTCATGGTTAGAAAAAAAACAATATATGTTGATATTTTTCTATATATTCTATATATTTTAATATATATTTAATCTTCTATCTATTCTTCTACCGCTTTATCCGATCTTCCCTCGGGTCACGGGGAGTCTGTGCCTATCTCAGGCGTCTATGGGCATTAAGCCAGGATACACCCTGGATGGAATGCCAACTCATCGCAGGACACACACACACACACACTCACACACACACACACACATTCATACACTAGGGACAATTTTCCAAGGTGCCAATCAACCTACCGTGCATGTTTTTGGACAGGGGGGAAACCGGAGAACTATATTCTATATATTTAAACGATCAGGATAATAATACACACATTTTATCGGTATATGATGATTTGTGGTGTGTATTAAATGCAATCTTTTTAAAAATTTTTAAAAGGTTTTCTCACAAACATGTCATCCTCCGCACACTCCGCACTAAAAATTATATTTTAATATTTTCTATTTAATCCAAGCAGCCATTTTATTTAAAAAAAAAAAAAAAAAAAAAACTAAACTGTTGGTGCTTACAAATGTTATTGGGGAGGTTTTTCTCCCGACGGCCTTCTGGGACGGGACTGACCTGAGTGCAATCAAAGCTCTTTCACTCCTCCTCAATCTCTCGACTGGAAGAACTCTTCATTCATTCATTCATTCATCTTCTACCGCTATATCCGATCTTCCCTCGGGTCACGGGGAGTCTGTGCCTATCTCAGGCGTCTATGGGCATTAAGGCAGGATAGACACATGGCAGGATACACATGGCCGAGACGGGAATCGAACCCGGACCCTGGCGGTGTGAGGCGAACGTGCTAACCACTAAGCCACTGTGCCTCTGGAAGAACTCTTCATTTGGTTTATTAATATATTAATGGAAGTTGTAAGTTACACTATTACACCCCTAATGTATATCGAATATACCATCAGGAAGCGCGAATAAAGACGGCGTCTCCTCAGCATGGATCAACTGAAAAGGAGACTTGTCATCTGCCTGCCAGGACGATCAGAGTTTGGCAGGGTAGCGAGTAGTGCTGTCAGATTTGAAACAGGAGAGCGTAATGATTCTCTCAAAGCCTTTATCTCCACTCCTCCGGCTGATAGGACGGTCGGAGCAGTCAGAGATAACCTGCAAGTGCGTACGCCCCATATGAAATCCCGTTTGCTATGGGAGCAAGGCTCAGCTACGATCCTTTAAACCAACTACGAGCACCGTAAAATCATCTCTGCTTAACTCTATCGTTATTATGCAACTGGGACAAAAAATTTCGGAAGAATTTGTCCCGGCTCTATGTGATATTCCGGTTCGGCGCTGATGGATTAGATGGATTAGATCTTTTTTTTTCTTCTTCTTCCCAGAAATAAAATCCTAAAAAAATAAAAAAAATCATACAGTCCTGCAATCAGTCTAATTAAACTCGCCAACTCAATTTCATGCTTCTGTTACAATTTATGAGATTAAATTAGGTTTTCATTGGTTAATGCTCTGGATTACTGGTCATAAGGATTCAGGGTTCAAGCCCCAGCACTGCCAAGCTGCCATGGGTGGGCTTCTAAACAAAGCACTTATAATGGCTTATAAGGATATACCTATACTTAATAACTACTTATAAGGAAGTCAGTGTACAGAATACAGTTTTGTATACAGAATATATATGTGTATTGTTTATATATATATATATATATATAGATATAGAAGTCATATATATATATATATATCTATATATCCTCTCACTATCTCTATCTATCTATCTATCTATCTATCTATCTATCTATCTATCTATCTATCTATCTATATGTCCATTATGCATCCCGAATGTGAACAGATTGCACAGGTTTAGGGGCGGGAACGAGAAAACATCGCTCTGTGCTTCCGACGCGACAGCAGGAGTCTCTCTGAAAATGTGTTCTTTTTTTTCTTTTTTTAAATCTCCAAACACTCCTTTAAGGACGTTCCTTGTAAGGACTTCGTTAGATCTTTTATTTTTTGATATCTTCTCCTGTGCTTGTGATTGTGCTGATTGTGCGTCGCACTCTTGCGTGGTGTTGTGCTGATTACACTGCATTAATTGGTGGTGGCTTCAGAGAGCCTTTGAAGCCCTTTGATGTGACCCGAGTCTGGAGCTGTAGAGTTGAACATGTGTGGGCTAAGAGGGTGCCGACCTTTCTGATGTGTGTGTCCGGTAAACACACGTCAGACCACACACACACACACACACACACACACACACACACACACACACACACACACCACACACACACACACACACACACATTCAATTAAGTACAAGATTCACTAAAACAGAAACATGGTCCTCAAGCCACACACTGGTATTTACTAACATAAACGAGTGCCACTAAACTAAACACACTAAACACACACTCACACACTCACAGTTCCAATACAAACCGTGTCAATAAATACAATGTGTACATGGTGACATTTATATATGTGTATAGAGATGAAATTGTATAACGTGTACAACTTAACTTATTTTAACTTCTGGTCGGTTCTATATGTTAATCAGTTAATGACTGTAAGGAAATTAATGCACAAAGTACTAACTTTTACTATTATATCTTTATACTTAATACCGGCTAATTATCTATCTATCTATCTATCTATCTATCTATCTATCTATCTATCTATCTATCTATCTATCTATCTATCTATCTATCTATCTATCTATCTATCTATCTATCTATCTATCTATCTATCTATCTATCTATCTATCTATCTATCTATCTATCTATCTATCTCTCTCTCTATATCTATATCATATTATATATATATATATATATTATATATATATATATATATATATATATATATATATATATCCTATATATATACCTATCTATCTAGCTCCCTCTCCCCCTCTATGTCTGTCTGTGTATCTGTCTGTGGGTGCCCTGTCTCTCTCTTTTTGTCTTTTTGTTTTGTTAGTCCATCCCTCTGTCTGTCTGTCTGTCTATCTATCTATATCTGTCTATCTATCTATTTATAACTATATATATATATATATATATATATATATATATATATATATATATATATATATATATATATACCTCTCTATCTATTAGCTCCCTCTCTCCCTCCCTGTCTATCTGTCTGCCTGCCTGCCTGCCTTTCTCTCTCTGTTTTTGTTAGTCCATCCCTCTGTCTGTCTGTCTATCTATCTATCTATCTATCTATCTATCTATCTATCTATCTATCTATCTATCTATCTATCTATCTATCTATCTATCTATCTATCTGTCTATAATTCATTCATAGTTTTCATTTGTTAATAAGTTGTTCGCTCCTAACTACATCTGTAAGATATGAGTCATAAAAGCGGTAATTTACTGCTGCGCTTAAAAAAAGCACCAAAAAGAAAATACATTTTAATTAAATAAGCGGTAGAAGATGGGTGGATGGATGGATGGATGGATGGATGGATGGATGGATGGATGGACATCCCTACATAGGGGATGCAGCAATGCCTCTCCCTGTGTCCATACAGTTTAGTGGTTTAAGGTGATGGGCTCCTGATTTGAAGGTCTGGGGTTCGAGCCCCCGGTATCGCCACGCAGTCTGCCCTTGGGTCCTTGAGCAAGGCCCTTAACCCTTGCTCAAGGACCCAAGGGGACAGTGCTGTAATGTACATGTGACAAATAAAGGCTATTCTATGCATTTTCTATCAATCTTTGATAGATGTAATGGCGCCATTAGCCGCGCTCATATGCTGCGTATGTTTTTTACATTTATTTATTTATTTATTTTAAAGTAAAATCTGCTCCAGTGACTAATGAGTAAAATACAGCAGGATGTTGGGGGACACTCTGGATACACCGTAGCATAAACAAAACCTTGAAGATGTACCTCGAAGCGTTTCCAAAAACGCCCGAACGGCGAACGCTGATTCATACGCGCTCCGGAGTGCTCCGATGACACATTTAAAGGCAGAACGCAAATGCTTGCACGTACGTGTAGATCTGCTTATTCTCTCACACACACACACACACACACACACACACACACACACACAGAGGAGTGTTCTTGGCCCAGCCCGTTGAAGCAGTGTGTGGTGGCATGTGGGTTAATGAGTGTGCAGATGGCGGACAGGAGGGGGAGCTGCTCCTGGGGTGTGCTTTTAAAATAACACTCATCTGAGACGGCCTCGCCTGTCCGTTTCCTCCCTCGTTCCCTTATTCCCTCGATCCCTCGCTCCTCCGTTCCTTAGCACCTGCGCTCGGCGATTCGATGAAATATCCGCCGCCTGGCAGAATTCACGCTGGGCTTCGGCTTGCTGAACTTCGCTAGTACATGCTAGTACACACACACACACACACACACACACACACACACGCACGCACACACGCACGCGCGTGTACTTGCCGAGCTCGTGTATACGATACCACCCAAGTTTACTCGATTTCACAGCTTTCCTAACGAGAGGCACGCCGGAAAAACGGGATCGCACGTGCGCCGTAATTGTTTCTACCTGGGAAGTCCTGCCGGGTTAAGCGTGTTTAGCGGGACCCCGCGGCGTAGCTCGCGCTCGATCCGGAGGACGGAAAGGGAGAGGCAGCGCGATTAAAAAAAAAAAAAAAAAAAGGCAGAGTGTGACTCCTGCCTCTCACGGCCTGCTGGGCTCGGTGACTTATGTTCAGTTTAGTAATACCATATGCTTTACAGCGACACACCATCAATGTCCTCCAGCAGCTTGCCCAAGGATCGATCCTGGGGCCGTTCACCTTGCTCTGGCAGCCTCTCTTCTTTTTTTTTTTTTTTTTTTTTTGGCGTATCCTTCCTCCCTCTCTGCTTCCGGAAAAGAGAGGCCGTAGTGGAGAAAGATAAGAGGAGCCAGAGATCGTTTGCAACAAGAGCGTAGACATCACACACACACACACACACACACACACACACACTCAACCAGAGTCAGATATCCATCTGCACTCTGCATTAGGACATTAGTAAAAGAGTGCACAGGGATTGCCCTGGTCCTGTGTTGTCTGAGCAAACATGCAGCGTTTGTGGGAGCAGAGTGACGTTGAAAACAAAGCACACAAACATCGTTAGCATGGAAAATTATTTCCAGTCAGGCCAGTTATACTCAAGGCGTAAATGTGGCAGAAACATATCAAACATAACCATGTAAAAGATATTAACGTCGATACTCAATGCATCACCGTGTCCAATGCGCCACCTGGTGGAACCTCTGGGAATTACAGGACAAGGGTCAAATGAACGCTGTCATAATTAGGGAGGTGGTAGCCCAGTGGTTAAGGTGTTGGACTCTGGACCGGAAGATCATGGGTTCAAACCCCACCACCACCAACAAGCTACCACTAGTGGGCCCTTGAGCAAGGCCCTTAACCCTCCATTGCTCAGTTGTAAGTCGCTCTGGATAAGGGCGTCTGCCAAATGCCACAAATGTAAATGTAAATGTAAATGTAAATATAAATAATTATATGATATGATACGATCTGGAAGATTCTGTACCGAATCCCTGTTTTACATTAACCGGAATCATTTTGCCTCTTACAGATATCATTAGGGGCACGGTGGCTTAATGGTTAGCACGTTCGCCTCACACCTCTAGGTTCCGGGTTCGATTCCCGTCTCGGCCATGTGTGTGTGGAGTTTGCATGTTCTCCCCGTGCCTCAGGGGGTTTTTCTCCGGGTTCTCCGGTTTCCTCCTTCGGTCCAAAAACATGCACGGTAGGTTTATTGGCACCTTGGAAAATTGTCCCTAGAGTGTGTGAATGTGAGTGTGTGTGTGCCCTGTGATGGGTTGGCATTCCATCCAGGGTGTATCCTGCCTTAATGCCCATAGACGCCTGAGATAGGCACAGACTCCCGTGACCTGAGGGAAGATCGGATAAAGCGGTAGAAGATGAATGAATGAATGAATGAGATATCATTAGGGAAATATAGCGACCTCAGTATTATAGCAAGACGTGGGATAACAGAGTGTTACAGACAGAATCACAGTGTGAATGAATGAACCAGTTAGATGTCCTTCTGCACTCTGCATTAGGACATTAGTGAAAGAGTGCACCAGTTTATAATGACTATGTAAATAAATACACAAAGTCTGTCTGTCTGTCTGTCTGTGTCTGTCTACAAACACACTATCTATCTATCTATCTATCTATCTATCTATCTATCTATCTATCTGTCTGTCTGTCTGTCTGTCTGTCTGTGTCTGTCTATCTGTGTCTGTCTATAAACACATCTATCTATCTATCTATCTATCTCTATCTATCTATCTATCTATCTGTCTGTCTGTCTGTCTGTGTCTGTCTACAAACACACTATCTATCTATCTATCTATCTATCTATCTATCTATCTATCTATCTATCTATCTATCTATCTATCTATCTGTCTGTATCTATCTATCTATCTATCTATCTATCTATCATCTATCTATCATCTAGTCTGTCTGTCTGTCTGTCTGTCTGTCTGTCTGTCTATCTATCTATCTATCTATCTATCTATCTATCTATCTATCTATCTATCTATCTATCTATCTATCTATCTATCTATCTATCTATCTATCTATCTATCTATCTATCTATCTATCTATCTATCTATCTGTCTGTCTGTCTGTCTGTCTGTCTGTCTGTCTGTCTGTCTATCTGTTCTATCTATCTAACTAACTATCTATCTAATGATCACGCTGTCTGTCTGTCTGTCTGTCTGTCTGTCTACAAACACAATATCTATGTGTCTGTCTGTCTATCTAGCTATCTGTCTGTCTGTCTTTGTTGTTTGTCAGTCCATCTCTAAATCTATCTATATCTGTGTCCATCCATCCATCCATCCATTCATTCACCCTCCTACCCACCCAGCCCTATCTATCGCTCTATCTATCTATCTATCTATCTATCTATCTATCTATCTATCTATCTATCTATCTATCTATCTATCTATCTATCTATCTATCTGTCTGTCTGTCTGTCTGTCTGTCTGTCTGTCTGTCTGTCTGTCTGTCTGTCTGTCCTGTCTATCCATCTATATATATATCTATCTATCTACCCCACCCCATCTATCTATATATACCCCACTATCTATCTATCTATCTACCCCATTACTAATGCAAGAAACCAAATGAACAAAGAATTCACATACGTGTCCTTTCACTGTATTAACGTGTATAGCGTTTCCCATACACCATCGCTAACCAAAGCTCAAAAATAAAGATGGTTTCACTGAATTATATCTTCCTGGGGATTTGGAATTCAGGCGAATTGTGTGTGTTTGTGCAAATCCAAACGGGAAAAAAATGGACAAAGTGCAAAAAAAAGTCTTTTGAGCGATTGTGGTTGACCTTTTCTCATGACATCCACGTTTCCATGAAAAGGTCGTCTTGTAAATA
The DNA here is from genome assembly GCA_030449085.1 of Kryptopterus vitreolus. Taxonomy (NCBI): domain Eukaryota; kingdom Metazoa; phylum Chordata; class Actinopteri; order Siluriformes; family Siluridae; genus Kryptopterus; species Kryptopterus vitreolus. The sequence continues at coordinate 7,629,550 of JACRUU010000007.1, forward strand.
CGACTGTATCATCTGCGGCTACATCGATCTACACTTGTGTTGATCTACACGTGAGCTTGTGAGTTGCTCTATCAACGTATCGCCGTGACATCTATCCAAACATCACTGTTTCTCGCTGCTTGCGTTTGCGATTCAAGATCTCACTTCTGCAGATGTGCACAGAAAAGACGAGCCGAGCGATGACTTGTATCTGCTCGTTTTATGAGAAATACACCACTCAAAACTAAACACCCATAACCGGAAACCCACACCCTAAAAAACCCTCCTTTTACTCCACCCTGCCCCCATATGTTCATCTCGGGACATGCAACATATATGCACCACACACACACACACACACACACACACACACACACACACATTCTACAATTTCACTCTTGGGTACCGCTTTGTATTTTATTTTAATGCGGTATCTCTGCAGGATTGAGATATCGATTTACCTAAAGAAGCTGGCGATTGTTGTTTCACACTGTCCCTAGGAGCAGGTGTTTACTGCCTGTGTATATATATATATATATATATATATATATATATATATATATATCTATATATATATATATATATATATATATATATATATATATATATACAAAGGTGGAAAGTAATGAATTACATTTCCTTTTGTTACTATAATTGAGTAGTTTTTTGTGTAGTTTGTTTTTTTAAAATTGTAATTTCACTTATGTATGTATTTCGTTTAGTTATTGTAGTTCGCTACATGTTAAATCATATTTTGTTACTGAGAGTAACAATAAATAAATAAAATAAAAAAAACACTGCAATGGTGGTTTAATGGGCAGAAGATGAAACAAGCTAAACTCACAGGAATGAAGGAGACAGACAAAAATAGATGCATGCAATAATGAGTATATATCAATATATATATATATATATATATATATATATATACATATATATATATATATATATATATATATATATATATATATATTTTTTTATGACTATACAAGTAAATGATTTTAATTTGATTAATTTTTTATTACTTTCATTTGTCCACTAAATGGCACTCTAAATGGCAAACTGAGCTGCTTCAGTATCAAATTGTTGATGGGGGGGGGGGTCTATCTATCTATCTATCTATCTATCTATATCTATCTCTATCTATCTATCTATCTATCTATCTATCTATATATAGTATATATATATATATATATATATATATATATATATATATATATATATATATATATATCTATATATATATATATATATATATATATATATATATATATATATATATATATATATATCTCCCAGGACTAAAAGCTTTGCTCCGAGTGCACATGCTGAGTTTATAATAGCAGGAAGATTTAGGGATGATGACTGAGGGCCGAGGTAAACAAGCACGCGCACCCTGTTTTTGCTTTAAGGCAGCATAAATATTTCAGCCAAATTCGTACTTTCTGTAAAGCCGTTAGTAACGCTGTATCCGTTTCATATCTTCACAATTCAGCGCAATCATCACGATCTTGTCTATTCCTTATTGCAATTATTTATTGCCCTACAAAGTCTGTTTACTTTATTGTTTATAAGTGAAAAATATACACGTCTTCTGGTCTCCTGACACGTTTCGGGGTCAGATCAGATCCCACTCGACTGTAGGGTCTTCTCTTCTGGAGAGTCCCTCTAGGATATTTGTCATGCTGCCGGCTCTCTGTCAGGTTTTATAGCCTGGACAATGACAGTCCTGGCTCATCTGACCTTTGGCTTCTTTGTGCCATTCCACACTAGGCAGGCACTGTGAGTTATTGATGCCGCTTGCGATCCTGAAAGGGAATGTCTCCAGGTTACGTATATCACCCCTGAGCGTGTGTCGCTATGCCATACTGCCTGCATCCCTGAGGTGCTTATTTCCACTTTCGAACCTGGAGCCGGATGCGCTTTTTCTACTTCCCGGACAGGACGACATCCGCGGGAAAGAAAAAGGTGATGGGATTTCACCACACCGCTTCCAAAGCGTTCCCGGCGTAGCGTCTTGTCTTAATGTGGACTCTTCCTCAGATAAGCCCAGTGGTTTAAGGCGCTGGACTACTAATCGTAAGGTCCAGGGGTTCGAGTCCCGTTAGCTGCCACTCTTGGGTCCTTGAGCAAGGAAGCTCCTTAACCCTCTGTGCTCTAGGGGGCACTGTATCATGGCTGACCCGGTGCTCTGACCTCCAGCTTCCAAACTAACTAGGATATACGAAGAAAATAGTTCCCTGTGCTGTAATGTATACGTGACAAAGACTATGCTATTCTATTCCGGCGGCATAAAAACTGCTATTTTAATGCAGAATGTTTCCAAACACGTTTGTTGTTTTGTTTACTTTGCTAGCTCAGGGGTTTCAATTTAGCGCTAATGTATTGTGTGTTAGCGCCCGCAGCTGCCCCTTTAAGAAGGTAGCGAATGGAGGTAAGTCATGTGACCCAGGCAAGAGTGAAATATCACTCAGAATCAGATAATAAATAAAACGGAAATAATATAAATGATGCATTGTTACTCTGCGACCCCGTACCAATTTGAACAATGGACTGGTACCAGTTGACCCCCTGGTTGGGGACTTCTGTTCTAGCACTTAAAAAAAACCTTTATTGCGCAAAAGCAAAAACATTATTTACATATGTTTGTCTCACATCTCCAGGGTTAGGGGTTCGATTCCTGCCTCTGCCATATGTGTGTGTGTGTGTGTGTGTGTGTGTGTGTGTGTGTGTGGGTGTGGAGTTTGCACAGGGTTTTTTGTCAGGGGTCCCCACCAGGGTCCAAAAACATGCACAGTAGTTTAATTGGCACCTTGGAAAATTGTCCCTAGTGTGTGAATGTGAGTGTGTGTGTGTGTGTGTGTGTGTGTAATGTGTGTAATGGGTCACCATACAGTGTGATGCCCCAAGACGCCTGAGATAGGCACAGGTTCCCCGCGACCAGAGAGGGAAGTCAGATAAAGCGGTAGAAGATGAACGAATGAATATTAGGCTTCTCTCAGGCTGTTTCTTATATACTGTATATTTACAAGGTTGCATTATGAAGCCAAAAGGGTTCCTAAACATATCGATCTTTAAGGATTTTTGGAAATAGTTACAAACTACATGCCACTTTGTATTTTCAGAATACTGAGCAAAAAAATCCTAGAGGATATTATATATATATATATATATATATATATATATATATATATATATATATATATATATATATATATATATATATATATATATATATTATATATATACATTCATTCATCTTCTACCGCTTTTATCCGATCTTCCCTCGGGTCACGGGGAGTCTGTGCCTATCTCAGGCGTCTATGGGCATTAAGGCAGGATACACCCTGGAAGGAATGCCAACCGATCGCAGGGCACACAACACACATTCACAATCACACATTCATACACTAGGGACAATTTTTTTCCAAGGTTGCCAATCAACCTACCGTGCATGTTTTTGCACCGGGGAGGAAACCGGAGAACCCAGAGAAAAACCCCCTGAGGCACGGGGAGAACAACGCAAACTGCAACACACACACATGGCCGAGACGGGAATCGAACCCGTCGAACCCTGGCGAACGTGCTAACCACTAAGCCACCGTGCCACTCTCTCTCTCTCTCTCTCTCTCTCTCTCTCTCTTATATATATATATATATATATATATATATATATATATATATATATATATATATATATATATATAATACCCTCTGATAGCCAAAGCCTGGGGGTTTGTCTTCAGAGAGATTTCCATCCCGGCAGTTACAAACTTAATCAGAGCTAGAAGGCCTTAGAATTGGAGAGCTCACAAATCATCCCGACACTCCACCATTCCCCATCCATCATCCAGACGGGAACCCAAATACATCAGTGCTCAACACTGCCCCCCCCATCTTTTAACACCTCCCTCTCAAAAAAAACACTTTTATTTTTATTTACAATCATGTGATGAATGAGTGGATAAATAAGCCCTTCCCAGTACTAAGGTGCTGAGTGACTGAAGATGATGCTAAGTAAGCGTCTATGAGTCAGACACATTTATCCACAGTGCACTGATGGACCAGATGCTGGCCTCAGCTCCGTGTCACCCGAGGTCTGTATCATACAGTTCAGGTGGACTGAAGCGTCTGCTCAAGGGTTTGAGATCGAGTCAAAATGACCTCTTATACCAGGGGTCGGTGACATTTACTAGTACTCTTTAGTAAAGAAAACACCGGGAGCCACAATACGTTCTTTTATGACATTTAAAATGAAATACCACTGCGTATAACATGTTTTTTTTTCCCTCCTTGTGTATAAACAAAACTATAACGTGTTGCATTTGTGAAATCGATGAACGACTGCACAGAAAAAAAAACAAAAACATTTTGATCGACGGAAAAAAAAGACGTCCAGGTTGAAGGTTACTTTTAAATCAAATACTGAATGTTTATTATCCGTCAATTATCCACCGACAGCGAACTAAAAATGGCGTCATCCTTTTACTGGCGTCTTGACATCTGACTGGTGCAGTCAGATGTCAAGTTCATGACGGGCGTCGTCCACATTGCCGGTTGTGGTGTTTTTATTTCGATGTTATATGTAAGGTTCACCAGAATATCACCAGAATTTAGGAAGACGTTTTAAAAATTAACGCGCTCAAATAAATACACGTTTTATTAAATATTAACGTTAATTATTTTTCAAATAAGCCACCGGGAGCCGTTTTATTAGAGGGATATTCGTTAAAGGATTTTTCAAAAAGCCACCGGGAGCCGCATCAGAGGGATGAAAGGATGGAGCCCCGCCCTGTTCCTTTATATGTGTATTAAAGGTGTACAATGATGTATGGCTTCATAGGTTGTATTTTGTATAGTATTCTGATATTGCTATCTATCGATTTATCTATCTATTAATCAACCTAAAAAAGGTCTGTATCATGTATAGGATGGAGATAGGATGGGATGGATAGATAGATAGATAGATAGATAGATAGATAGATAGGATAGGATGGAGGATGGAGGATGGATGGATGGATGCATGATGGATGGGTGGGTGGATGGATGGAATGGTGGATGGATGGAGGAGGGTTGGGTAGGGGTTGGGTAGGTAGCTAGGTAGATAAGGGTTAGGTGTAGAATAGGGTAGGTAGGAGTAAGTTGTTAGGTATGTAGATGGGTAGATAGGTAGGCAGGCAGGTAAATAGATGGATAGATAGATAGATAGATAGATAGATAGATAGATAGATAGATAGATAGATAGATAGATAGATAGATAGATAGATAGATAGATAGATAGATAGATAGATAGATAGATAGATAGATAGATAGATAGATAGATAGATAGATAGATATGCAGATAGATAGATAGATAGATAGATAGATAGATAGATAGGTATGCAGATAGGTAGGTAGGAGGTTAGGTAGGTAGGTAGATAGATGGGTAGATAGGTAGGCAGGCAGGTAAATAGATGGGTAGGTAGATAGATAGATAGATAGGTATGCAGATAGGTAGGTAGGAGGTTAGGTAGGTATGTAGATAGATGGGTAGATAGATAGGCAGGTAGGTAAATAGATGGGTAGATAGATAGATAGGTATGCAGATAGGTAGGTAGGAGGTTAGGTAGGTAGGTAGGTAGGTAGATAGATGGGTGGGTAGGTAGATAGATAGATGGGGATGTAGGTAGGTAGATAGGTACATATGTAGGTAGATAGGTAGGTAGGAGTGTAGGTAGATAGATGGGTCGGCAGGAAGGTTGGTAGGAGGGTAGATAGGTAGGTAGGCAGGTAGGTGGATAGATGGGTCGGTAGGTAGGGACATAGGGAGGTAGATGAATGGATGAATGGATGGATGGATAGATAGATGGGTGGATGGGTAGATGGACGGTTAAAAAAAGTCACTGCTGACTCACTAAAGAATATTTTTATTGGTCTGATAAATGTGAGCATTTTCAAATTTCACCGCCTCATCCAAACCTGTTCTAGCATGACAATGGCTCGGTTAATGGAGTGAAAGATCTCCTGCTCGAGAGCTGTGCCTTCAACCCTACTGAACTTCTTTGGGATAAGTTGTAACGCTGAGTTGCGCCCCAGGCGTCCTCACCCACATCAGGAACATCTGGACATCAGTGATGTTTCGGTGCACTTGCGGTTCAGCGACTCGGAGCGGGAGCCACACATCACACGTGATTCAAAGCAGGGTCCTGAACTGGACAGCTCCGTAGCTCTTCATTACTCTCTAAGAAGATATTTGATAGTGCTGCACCATATGATATTGTGATTGCCCAGCACCTTCAGGTTAGATGGTTGCGTGTTCAAGTCCCAGCACTATAAAGCTGCCAACCCTTGATAAGGTCTCTGCTGGGCTTCTCACGTAGTCAAGATCCTGAATTAGACAATTCGAACTCCATATTTATTCATGATTCATCTCCATATCTGCTTGTGCTGCTCCATATGATATTACAAATTCTCTGAGATTAAGAAGGTTTTGAGTTCAATTCCCAGAGCCACCAAATGACTAACGCCAGGTCCTTAACCTTCAGCTTAAATGCAAACATTGTAAAACGCATTAGTAACTGACTTCACCCTTTTGGCTGAATGAAATCTTCTGCAATAATCAAGGTTATTATAAGAGCACATGGTTTTTAAATGTTCCAAAAGCATGGCGTAAACATATGTTTATTATAGAAATATGTTATACTGTATTCAAATTTTACTATTTATGCTAATTGATTCAGAATTGGATCTATTTATGTATTATATATATATATTCATTCATTCATTCATTCATTCATCTTCTACCGCTTTATCGGATCTTCCCTCGAGTCTGTGTCTATCTCAGGCGTCTATGGGCATTAAGGCAGGATACACCCTGGATGGAATGCCAACCCATCACACACACACACACACACACACACACACACACACATTCATTCACTAGGGACAATTTTCCAAGGTGCCAATCAACCTACCGTGCATGTTTTTGGACCGGGAGAAAACCGGAGAACCCGGAGACCCAGAAAAAAAAACCCCCTGAGGCACGTGGGGAGAACATGCAAACTCCACACACACACATGGCCGAGACGGGAATCGAACCCCGGACCCTGGAAGGTGTGAGGCGAACGTGCTAACCACTAAGCCACCACCGTGCCCCTGTATTTTTATATATATATATATATATATATATATATATATATATATATATATATATATATATATATATATATATGTATATTTATGCAAATATTCTCTGTCAAATATAAAATTGAGCTTACTTAGTCAAAATGGATGAACGTTCCTTTACAGCATTAACTCCAATGTTAAACCTGACTGCTGCAATTTCTCAAAGTCATGAAGTGCAGAATATGTAAAAATATTCAGACGACACGTTGCAATATTCTCGACTAAAATGGCTACCACGAGCCATCCAGCTTTCGAGCCTGTTCTGAGCGTTAGTCATCGCTGACTTCCAGCTGTGTCCCTTCCTCGTCCTCTGAAAGAGCGTGCTGTCAGTCAGAGAGTCGGACCGGAGAAGGACAATAACCTTGACTAACGACAGGAACTACACTAACACTACATTTCATTTGGAATAGCTTCAATTGGTAAATTACATGTTTTTTTGTTTGTTTTTTTTTTTCGTGCCCAATCAGTGGTTGCTTAGCAACAGTGGAAAGACGTTGAATGGTGTTCTCAGTCTGCATGAGATGACAACCAGAGAGAGAGAGAGAGAGAGAGAGAGATATAAAGAAAAAAGAGTGTTTACAACAGAAAGGTAGTCGTCGAGCCCGTTTTTTTTCAATCGGTAGAGAAGAGAAGTAGATAGATAAGAACTTAATTGCTACTTTTTGTGCAAATTGACAAGTGCAGATAAATATACATGTGTATATGTATGTGTTGTGTGTGTGTGTGTATATATATATATATATATATATATATATATATATATATATATATATATATATATATATATATAGGGGCACAGTGGCTTGGTGGTTAGCACGTTCGCCTCACACCCTCCAGGGTCAGGGTTCGATTCCAGTCATCGTGCCATGTGTGTGTGGAGTTTACATGTTCTCCCGGAGCCTCAGGGGGTTTTTTTTTTTGTCTGGGTTCTCCGGTTTCCTACCCCCGGTCCAAAAACATTGACGGGTAGGTTGACTGGCACCTTGGAAAATTGTCCCTAGTGTATGAATGTGTGTGTGTGTGTGTGTGTGTGCCCTGTGATGGGGGTTGGCATTCCATCCAGAGTGTATCCTGCCTTAATGCCCATAGACGCTTGAGATAGGCACAGACTCCCCGTGAGAAGATCGGATATAGCGGTAGAAGATGAATGAATGAATATATATATATCTATATATATATATATATATATATATATATATATATATATATATATATATATATATATATAAAATGTATATTTACTGCTTCATATATAGCAGTATATTTTCTAGCTACATATGAAGTATATCGCAGTAAAATTTGCAGACTTCAAAAATGATAACTATATATATATATATATATATATATATATATATATATATATATATATATATATTAAAGCTGTGCAAAAACAAAAAAGTATAAAAAGTGTATGTATAATCTGTAAAGAACCACATACTGTGAGCATAATTCATTCTGAAAAATGTAACAAACAGCAATACCGTATAATACAATTATAATTGATGTTCATTGGTTCTAAAGCAAGTAAACATGATCTTTCCCGTACCTTTAATGATTTTGAGGGAGATGAGGTGTGGAGGATAAAGCTAGTCTCCTTCCTGTATCATTTTGGGTATACTTTGCATTTTTTATATACCACCATTACTTTAAGACATTTACTAGAATATTTGATCTTAATGCCTTATCTCGAGTTCTGTATCACTAATAATAAACATACATTTGCAAAAAGCAATATTTGTCCTCAGTGGTTTAAGGCTGATCGGAAGGTCGGCGGTTCGAGCCTCGGTATCTCCAAGCTGCAACCCTTGGGTCCTTGATCAAGGCCCGTAACCCTCTGTGCTCCAGGGAGGCCATATCATATCATGGCTGATGCTGCGCCAAACAAGCTGGGATATGCAAAGAAAGGATTGTACTGTATATATATATATATATATATATATATATATATATATATATATATATATATATTATATATATTCCGATATATTCATCTTCTACCGGGGATTCGTATCCTATCCCTCTGGTTCATATATTAAGGCATATGGTGGAATGCCAACGCATCGCAGGGACAACACACACACACACACACACCCACACACCCACACACCTTTTTTTTTCCAAGGTGCCAATCAACCTACCGTGCATGCTTTTTTGGACCGGGGGGAAACCGGAGAACCCGGAGAAAAACCCCCTGAGGCACGGGGAGAACATGCAAACTCCACACACACACATGGCCGAGACGGGAATCGAACCCGGAACCCTGGCGGTGTGAGGCGAACGTGCTAACCACTTACGCCACCGTGCCCCTTATATATATATATATATATATATATATATATATATATATATATATTTCAAACAGATAAAAATGTGCAGTTATGCTGTGATTAATTCCCAGCACCTACTGGTTGTGGTGTGTAACTGTTCCCTGTATCTCCTCCTTGATAGAAGGAGGTTAAACAGTTCGTTACTGGGATGTGAGGAGTCTTTGATGATGCTGTGAGCTCTGCATAGACATCTACTTTGGTGAAAAATCAATCGCCTTGGCTTTATTGCCAAAAACGAAGCTGGGTGTAATTTCGATCCGAGCTCGACGATTCCTTCTCAACAACTAAAACCTTATCTCGTCCAGCTAATCACCAGCAAACAGTCTCGGGGCGGGAAGTATTAGGTCACGATAGACAGAAATGTCCTACCAAATGTCCTTGAGTTCACACCTTGTAATCTGGAAATGGGAGTCGTTCTACCTCCTCGTTTTAAATATGCAGCATGCAATCGTATAGCAAGGTTGTTGTTGTTGTTGTTGTTGTTGTTGAAATTAGCAAGAAACCTGCGAAATACACCCAGTCTTGATTTTCTTCGGACTCCCTACTGTGTAACGTCAGTGAGGGTTCCCTCCCTTAACATCTACTAGAGCTGGACGATATGTGATATAAATGGAATCAGCGATATTTTGACCTGTTTTTATTCAGCGTTTTAGGGTTCGCCGCTGTCATGTTTATCTCGTACCCCATTCCATTCAACAACGTGGTTGTGTTTGAGGTGCTGGAATAAACGTGTCGTGCTGCTTCATTTACAAACGTTAGATAAATGTTAGAGTGCGGTTTTATCCTGTTGAACGTCTGAAGATACAAACCTCAACCGTTTCCATACCACTGATGAAACCCCGACCCCTCTTGGAAACGAGCTCTTCGTATTGGTCAGAGCGCCGCCATGTCGTATTTGGTATTTCGCAAGTAACAGGAGGCGGAGCTACAGAAACTCTGTGTCAAACCGAGGTGAAATCGTAAAAGCGTATTCTCGTATTTCTTTATTATTTTTTTTTATTTCTTTCATAATCTCCCATTTCTAGCATGTACCTATAGTATGTACTATGGATGTGCAGCTCCAGAAAGACACAGATATCTCGGCTTACGGAATGTGACTCGTATACCGAAATATACAAGTTTCCCCATAATGGGCACGTTGGTTTAGTGGTTAGCACGTTCGCTTCACACCTCCAGTATCCGGGTTCGATTCCCGTCTTGGGCCTTGTGTGTGTGGAGTTTGCATGTTCTCCCCGTGCCTCAGGGGGTTTTTCTCCGGGTTCTCCGGTTTCCTCCCCGGTCCAAAAACATGCACGGTAGGTTGATTGGCACCTTGGAAAAAATTGTCCCTAGTGTATGAATGTGTGTGTGATGTGTGTGTGTGTGTGTGTGTGATGTGTGGGTTGGCATTCCATCCAGGGTGTATCCTGCCTTAATGCCCATAGACGCCTGAGATAGGCACAGACTCCCCGTGACCCAAGGGAAGAATCGGATAAAGCGGTAGAAGATGAATGAATGAAGTTTCCCCATAAGGAGCAATGTAAAGTCGGATAATGCGTTCCAGAGCACCAAAATATTATTTAAAAGTAAAATATGCACTAATATTATTTACTTTTGAGCATTTATTTATGGTACCTTAACATCTAAAATACATTATCTTAACTGGGTCCTTTACCGATGAGAAAAGTGGATGACGGCATGACGGAGATGATGTTCGGAGGAGGCAGAATTATTGTTTGGAGGAGAATCTTCTTCCATTACGATATCAGGTCAAGACAAAACTAAGCAGATACCTATGTGATGCGATTCAACCCTATTAGGAAAAAAAATCACCAATTTACTTTACCTTCTGAATTCTAAGGTACGAATGTTTCATAAACACCAGGGCTGTCAATCAATGAAAATATTTCATCACGATTAATCGCACGACTGCCACCAGTTAACTCATGATTAATCAGACATTAATCGCACGTTTTCAATATACCATAAATGAACACTTTTCATGTTTCTAATACTCTAACTGTAACAGATGTTATAATTATATATTAATTTCACTCAAAATCCCTCCCTTTAATAAAATTATTGACATTATTTAATATTTATTTTACTCTGGGAATTGATTCTTTTAATATGAATTTCTTGTTCATTTCAATGTTATTTGTTTAATGGTTTTAATTGTAAAATATGGGACGTGGCTCCTTTAAGAATTGTGTTCCGGTTGCTTTTCCATATAAACTGGTGATACGTTTAGGTTATACAGAAGCGCAATGCATTCCCAAAAAGAAAAATGCGCTTTATTGTGTAATACGGATTTGGGAATGCGATGCGCTTGTGTAAGGTTCCATACGGTAATATACACTAATATAGTGAGGAGATCATACCTGTTGTGAATGCGCAGCTAGTAGGTGTAATTCTGGGAAATTTAGGAAGCGTGAGTGGATGCACTGAACGTTTATTTATTCATTTCTTTCATTTGTTCTTTTTTTTGTTCTTTGTTGTTTGGGTTTCGTTCATTCGCCAACACAACGCAGAGTGAAGGAGCAGAACGCTCACATAGTAACGCACACTGCGTTAATCACGTGCTTATAACATTAGTGCCGTGATGATCTCTATTGTATGTGTATAGAGGACACGCCTCAGTCTCTGTAGTGTTGTGTCATGTGTCATTAAGTCATGTAGTGTGTCTACACACACAGATATGTATGTGTATATATATATATATATATATATATATATATATATATATATATATATGATATATATGTATAGATAGATATAGATATAGATATATATTTCTGTGGTCATCACAATAAGAAGCGGCGCATATTAAAATGCCATGCTGAAGATTCTGCCTAACATGTCTCAGAAGCCAGCATTAACATCTGAAACACTGTGGGGGCGTTGGTCAGACCATATGGTGTTACCAAAGACTTATAATGCTCAGATATGGCACTGGAGGCTATTTTCCATTCTTCTCCCACTTTTGTATTCAGTCCAGATTGGAAGCAAGTCTCAAAGTGCTGTATATACCCCTCCCTTATCTTTTTTTTTTCCCTTTCCACTGATCATTTATATTGCCATAGTGCCTCTATGAATGTTGGATGGCACTTTAGAGCACTTTGGAAATTTCCCTGAACGACGATTATTGCCTGTTAATGCCTGTTTAAATTGGATTTCATGCCAATCGTGCGTGTATACTTGTTATTTTTACCGAACCCCAACGTATTCCCATTCTCCAAACAATTCCTTTTGAAAATATTCATTCTAATACATTAAATAACTTTACCCAACTTGTATTTTAACTTCTAATTAAAAACGTTTTAATCAAATACACTAGACCATTTTTTTTCCCTTTTATTTTTGATGGATTAACCATTTTTTAACCATATTAGGTTACCGTTACTTTTGGTAGCTGTTCACAAAACATACTAATTGCGTAAACTGTACATAATCCTGCTGGACAGTTTTGGATGGCAATGTTTGTTTAATCCCCACCTCGTCACTGCGTCTACTCGGCTTGTACAGAAGAAAGAAATAATTTTTATTTATTTTTTTATTTTACATACTTTATTGATCCTGTGAGGGGAAATTCTTTTCTTTGCATATCCCATCTTATTTGGAAGCTGGGGTCAGGGGGGTGGGTCAGCCATGGTACGGCGCCCCCTAGAGCACAGACGCTTAAGGGCCTCGCTCAAAAACCCAAGGGGTGACAGCCTGGTGAGACCGCTGCTTGAACCCCGACCTTCCAATCAGTATCCCAGCGCCTGAGCTACACCCCCCTCTCCTAATTCCACATATAGAAGAAGTGAATGAATGAACAAAGCATGAAAAGAATTCATTCATTTAGGAATAAATTGAATAAATAATCTTGTGTGTTAAAGTATATTGTAGAACATGTCTTTAGAAAATGAAAGTCATTTTACGTACTGAAATGTACGGAAATTGAACCAAAAGGAGACTTAAAAAACGAGATACGTACCAAACCATATATTTACTAATTCCTATTTGTGTATGTACTATAGATTTTGGAAATGCAAAATGGACATGCTGTCTACAAATGTGCATTGAAAGGAAAAACTGCTTCGGAAACCTTGAAAAGAAGGTGTGTGTGTGTGTGTGTGTGTGTGTGTGTGTGTGTGTGTGTGTGTCTGTGTGTCATTTTTTTCCTAGTAGGGGGAAATGGTGACAGGTTTGATAATTGGTGCTGCCACAATGAAAACTACATAGTCAGCAGTCATGTGACCTGTTCTGCATTGACTACAACCCAACTTCATTCATTCATCTTCTACCGCTTTATCCGATCTTCCCTCGGGTCACGGGGAGTCTGTGTCTATCTCAGGCGTCTATGGGCATTAAGGCAGGATACACCCTGGATGGAATGCCAACCCATCACAGGCCACACACACAAACACACACACACACACACATTCATACACTAGGGACAATTTTCCAAGGTGCCAATCAACCTACCGTGCATGTTTTTGGACCGGGGGGGGGAAACCGGAGAACCCGGAGAAAAACCCCCTGAGGCATGGGGAGAACATGCAAACTCCACACACACATGGCCGAGACGGGAATCGAACCCGGACCCTGGCGAACATGATAACCACTAAACCACCGTGCCCCCTTTTACAATCGGACTTGTTTAGGCACAGGCTCCCCGTGACCCGAGGGAATATCGGATAAAGTGGTAGAAGATGAACGAATGAATGAATGTGTTTCATTGCAGAGGAGCAACCCGCGTAGCTAACACGGTTATTTATTTATTCGCTATGTTTTTAAGATTTTTGAGATACGATGTATTGTGAACCATATGGATTAAGCTGTGTACAACTTATTAAGTTTTGAAGATAATACATTCATAGTCACTACAAATGTTGATGGGCTGATCATTTTGGAAATGATCTCACTAGAATGAATTGCACTGAAAAAAATAAATACATGTTTATAAATAGGGTGCCTATGATGATTGGCACTATGATGACGCACACCAACGGTAGGCCGTCGCAGGCCATTTATCCAATCAGATTTCAGCTGTCACGTCAAGATTGTGGCATAAAGATGACGGAAACCTGTTGAGTCAGCGACACCGGGGCCATCTAGTGGCCGTCGGGTTATCTCCGAATATTCATGCAATTTGATTGGATGCTCAGAGATCGCCACAGGTCAGAGCTTGCAAACGGCATCTGTAGCAAGCTGCGTAAGCTCGAATATAGTCATTGTATATTTAATAGCTTCATTTTCATTCTAGAATGACTGACCGAGGAATAAGAATTGACATGACATGACATAATGCACAGAAAAATGCACTCAAATGATCTTGTTATTGAGGTTAATATGGATGCCTCTGTTAGAGATGCCATGTGCAGCTGTGGCTACAGTGAAACGAGATGTGTTCGCTGTGTTATACTGTATGAGATTCCTGTCTGTGATGCAACTCTCTGTTATACAGCGCATCTCTCTTAATATGGATAGCTTCTATAGCCGTGGCGTCATAATGATGGTTTTAAGAGGTTTCAGGCAGAACACTCCTGAAGGCCTATTTGTCAAATGCACGACCTGCCGCCGACACACACACACACACACACACACATATGCACATACACCAAAACCACACAAGCGTACCACCGCATTTACTTTGACTTCGCTGGACAATTCTGCTTTCTGGAACTGTTCTGCGCAGAACAATAGAGGTGTCAAGTCCAAGTGAACATGCGTTACAAGGTTCCTAACGGGTTTTAGATGTTTGTTTTTTTTTAGCCGGCGGAACACGTGCGCTTGCTCGAGTGTGTATGATGGCTCTCCTGCTGTGTAACTAGAAGTAGACCTGCTGGAAATCTCTTATTTCCAATCTGATCACACTCGAACAAGAGGGAAAAAAAACAACAACAAAAAACAAAGCTCAAGCCCCTATCTGTCTATAGCAGCTGATAATGAGAGCTTACATGTCAGGACCAATTATTCCCTGTATTAAATATCCATCTTTGAAAGTGCATTAGCACATCAAAAAGAAGTGGTGGCTCATGGCCTGCCCGCCCGCTGAGAAAAAGAGAAGGGAACAGGAAGTGGGGGAAAGAAATCGAGGCATGAGAGAGGGAAAGAGAGAGAGAGATTACAGTGGGAGAGAGGATTATTTGTGCAGAGGGACTGTGTGTGTGTGTGTGTGTGTGTGTGTGTGTGTGTGTGTATAAGAAAATAGGTGTAGTGTGATGTGAGTGCTTTTCGGGTTTGACAGACAGCAGCACAGTAACATTCAGGTAACGAGAGAATTGCAATTGATGAAAGGCGATGCATAACATATGGATGCTTTTGTGTGTGTGTGTGTGCGTGTGTGTGTGTGTGTGTGTGTGCGTGCAGCATTTTCCTGAAATCTCCCCATCGTGTCAGCATCATTTAGGCTCTCAGGTTTCCCCCGAAGTCTTTAAGTGCTTCGGGAAAAACTATATAGTTGTAGAATTCACTTAAGTGTATTCCACTATTTCCGTGTCCGTATGCGGATTTGAACATGAACACGGACAGGGGGGAGTTCTGTAGCATTGGCATGCCGGCGGGGGTCTGGGTTGGGTACATGGGGTCGGGGGGGGGGGGAGGGGGGTTTGGGGGCGGATCAAAGGTCTGTGGTGTTTTTTTTTGCACAATATATATTATATATACGAAAAATCAATTTCTTGT
>JACRUU010000007.1:7650670-7685670 GCA_030449085.1 Kryptopterus vitreolus
AATATAATGGTCTATATATATATATATATATGGTACAGATTTGGTTGGCTACTATTCAATAGACAGATTTGCACTTTGGCAGTTTTCAGATTTATTTCTCAGACAGACAACAAATTACTTGCACTTTGCTATGTTTGCTGAAGCTTATCATCTCTAGTCATTACGTTTTTAATTTTATTTGGAAAAATGCACAGATCCCAGCAAGAATCCTTATGTAATGAACAAAAAGGTCATTTCAGTCTTCATAAGCTTATTTAAGTGCAGTCATTTTTTTTTTTTTTTTTAAATTGTAACTTCATTTTTTATATCGATCTTAATTCTTACATATGCTAGCATTTCATACAAATACAACAAGGGACAAGTTAGTCATTATTTAAATTATTTAGCACCAATACAAACCAAAATTAAAATCCAGCTTACTGGTTAATGCACAGGAATTTGGTTCAACAGCTTGTAATTCAAATCCAAGCTACACCATGCTGCCACTTCTGGACCCCTGAGCATGGCCCTTATGTCCATACCTGCTAACGTGTATGGATGGAGGAAAAACTCTCATTATCTTGGAAAAAATATAAGTCGCTCTGTATAAACTCCCGAATGATGTAATATATATATATATATATATGTCTATATATATATATATATATATATATATTATATATATATATATATATACATATATATATATAGGGGCATGGTGGCTTAGTGGTTAGCACATTTGCAGCAACTCACACCGCCAGGGTCCGGGTTCGATTCCCGTCTCGGCCATGTGTGTGTGGAGTTTGCATGTTCTCCCCGTGCCTCAGGGGTTTTTTCTCCGGGTTCTCCGGTTTCCTCCCCCGGTCCAAAAACATGCACGGTAGGTTGATTGGCACCTTGGAAAAATTGTCCCTAGTGTATGAATGTGTGTGTGAGTGAGTGTGTGTGCCCTGCGATGGGTTGGCATTCCGTCCAGTGGTGTATCCTGCCTTAATGCCCATAGACGCCTGAGATAGGCACAGACTCCCCGTGCCTATCTCAGTATATATATATTTGAACAAGAAAATGTGCTTCTAGATTTAAAATCACCAAAAATGGTTAAAAGTGATCCATATAACTCCTACATTTATGAAAGACCTTGAGCCTCTTTTTCTAACTAGACATTTGGTGCCGTCTACGGCCAAAGTTTCCAGACAAACATTTATAAACTACACAAATACAGAGCTACAAAAAAGATCACTCTCAATAGGTATTTTTCCGTATTTTAACGTCCCCTGGCGTCCACAGCACAGGCGTGGGATGAATAAAATGCTCTGGAGATGGCGAGTGTCATAAATATAAAGCTTCAGAGGTGGGCAAGGAGGAAGAGACGGCACTAAGCACTCTAGAGTGATGGCGGAGTTAATGGGCCTTTTCGTAGTACCAATCAATCTGAGCTAATCTCCCAGTCTGGACCTCTTCAGGGAGGGGAAGAGGCATGAATTCCATCAGGCTGATATCTGACAACGCAATGGTGCTGATGCAACCGATGTCCCCTCTCTGCCCTCGCCCTCGTCCCCCCCCCCCCCCCCCTCTCCCCGCTCTGGCTTGTTTGTTGCATTAGGAAAGGGAAATGTATGTATCAGTAGCGAGCCCTGAAAGAAACAACTGGAATTGCCATCGCCTAGAATTATTTTATATTCTAACCACAATAACGCACAATGACTTTTTTTATATACATTTTAGAATCGATTCAAATATTTAATCGCGATTAATCGCACGGTCGCCATGAGTTAATGATTAATCGCACATTTTTTCAGTGTACTGTAAATGAACACTTCATGTTTTGTAATACTCTTAACCATAACAGATGTTTAAATTATATATTAATTTCTCTCAAAATCTCTCCCTTAATAAAATTGTTGATTATTTAATTAATATTATTTACTTAATTTAGTCTGGAAATAATTTTTTTAACCTTAATTTCTTGTCAATTATTTAATTTCTTGTTCATTTCAATGCTACTTTGTTTAGTGGTCGTTTTAAGTGTAAAATATGGGACGTGGCTCCTTTAAGAATTGTGTTCCGGTTGCTTTTCCATATAAACTGGCAATACGTTTAGGTTATACGGAAGCGCATTGCATTTACAAAAGAAAAAAATGCGCTTTATTCTGTAATACGGATTTGGGAATGCGATGCGCTTGCGTAAGTTTCCATACGGTAATATAGTGAGGAGATCATACCTGTAGTTAAAGTGAATTTGCATTAACGCATTACTAACGGGTTAACTTTAACAGCCCTCATAAATTAGAACTATTAGAAATAAAACCCAAGTCACATGACTATCAGTAATATGTACCAAATAGCTAGTGTCTATAATTTATTCAACTAGTTTATTCAAACACCTAGAACATTTGACATTATACAATATTTTGTATAGTAATATAGTAAATTTTGTATAGTAATATAGTAAAGTCCCCAACTTTACTAAGCACAAATTGGCTATTATAGGGTCGACAATCGATTAATATGCGATTAATCGACATTTAATCATGAATTTTAATTCTGTTCCAAATGTACCTCAAATTAACACGTTTTTTAATATATACTATATTTTATTATATACTATATATACTATAATTAACATGCACAATTATATATACTTAATGCACATATATGTTTATCATTAGTGAAATCAAACTCAACCTAGCGGAATATTATAATATAAGAAAATATTTTTTTAGATTTTACATAATATTTTAATATTATTCATAATATTTTAATATTATTCAAATAATTATCATATAAGCATGTTGTGCTTTTCTAAGAACAAAATGCCTATTTTCGGGCTGTCAATCGATTAATATGTCGATTAATCGCAATTGAATCACACATTTTAATAAGTTCTAAATGCATCTCATATTAGCACGTTTTTTTTTTTTATTAAATACTATAATTAACATGCGCATAGACAATTATATATACTTTATGCACATATCAAAGTCCACCTAGCGCATGAAGGCAGTTGTTTTTCTTCTTTTAAAGTAATTGACGTAAATCATAAAGACACCAAACGCAATCTCATCGCCGTGTTTCCGCACGGACGCTTTTAATCGCTGGATTTCGGTGCTTGCTTTGGGATTTGGCGCGTCCCTAAAACAAATGTTTAGTGATTAAAAGTGATTTTCGATGGAGTTTATCTCTTTCTTTTTTGATATCCGAGTAAACAAATGAAGAACTGCGTCAACGGTTTGAATTTCGCCTCGGGATATATTTATTTATCTCGATTTTGAATAAAAAAACAGGTCGAACAGAAATGCATGGGAGTTGAAAGTCACTGATTCAAACCTTAGCACCAACAAGTGGGCCCTTGAACAAGGCCCTTAACCCTCAGCTCTGTATTAGGTCTTCTGACAAATTTAGTGCTGTTAAAATTAACTAATTAACATGTTCATTTTCATTCATTCATTCATTCATTCATCTTCTACCGCTTTATCCGATCTTCCCTCGGGTCACGGGGAGCCTCTGTGCCTATCTCAGGCGTCTATGGGCATTAAGGCAGGATACACCCTGGATGGAATGCCAACCCATCGCAGGACATCGCAGGACACACACACACACACACACACACACACATACACATTCATACACTAGGGACAATTTTCCAAAGGTTCCAATCAACCTACCGTGCATGTTTTTGGACCGGGAGGAAACCGGAGAACCCGGAGAAAAAAACCCCCTGAGACACGGGGAGAACATGCAAACTCTACACACACATGGCCGAGACGGGAATCGAACCCGGACCCTGGCGGTGTGAGGCGAACGTGCTAACCACTAAACCACCGTGACTCTATCAAGTTCATTTTGCCCTAATTTATAGGCACATATCTTGAATATACTTAACATTGCTATGTTTTAGCTATATACTGTATATATATATATATATATATATATATATATATATATATATATATATATATATATATATAGTTTATATTGTTAATAAAAAAACAATGCAACGTGGGCACGGTGGCTTAGTGGTTAGCACGTTCGCCTCACACCGTCAGGGTCCAGGTTCGATTCCCGTCTCGGCCATGTGTGTGTGTGGAGTTTGCATGTTCTCCCCGTGCCCCAGTTTCCTCCCCTGGTCCAAAAACATGCATGGTAGGTTGCTTGGCACCTTGGAAAATTGTCCCTAGTGTATGAATGTGTGTGTGTGCCCTGCGATGGGTTTGCATTCCGGAAGAAGCGGAAGAAGATGAAGGGAAGAAGATGAATGAATGAATGAATGAATATATATTTTATTTTTTTGATATTTGTGTAATGATTCTTGGTGGCACCCAGATGCCCCACATTCCTATCGAGATTCCTCTCAAGGGACGAATACTAATTACACTGTGATACCACCAACACCAACATCACTCCACCAAAATGCAGCTAGCGAGCGAACTATAACAGCACGCCTCCGCACAGCCATCTCGCAACACAAACCCTCATCGGCGACAATGGCGGCGCTCCTGCAAGGCTCGTGCTCGGTTAAATGAGTCTAATCAGAGGTGACGGGTCTCGCGCGTGTTTACGGCAAGCGTTCTAAATCCTGCTCCCTTCTCTTTCTTTTTTCCAACATGTCATCCCCGTAAGAGAAAGGATCATCCAAGTGTTCCTTTTCCAATGGTTTGTGCCAATTGCACCCATAGAGAGAGAGAGAGAGAGAGGGGGGGGGGTCTGGATGGCTCACTTCCTGGACAACAAAATAACACAGGCCACCTGAGAACTGCTTTCGACAGCTCAACCGCAATTACGCTGCCTGGATGATTAAGAGAGAGAGGGAGAGAGAGAGAGAGAGAGAGAGAGAGAGAGAGAGAGGAGTGACAGCGAATGACTGAAAAACACTACAAACCAACCTCCAAGCTGTACTTCTCCACTGTCCTCCTCAGGGGATCCACAATCTGCCAGCATATAAGAATGCACAGATCAATTAGCAGCATTCCTCCCACAATGATCAGCAGCTTCTGGTCCTTGATGATCTGGAGGAAGAAAAAAAAAAAAGAGGGAACGAAAGCGACACGTGAATGAGGGGAAATGAAAGAAAGCCGTCGTCGCGGGTTTCACGATTAAAAATAAATAAATAAATAAATAAATAAATAAATAAATAAAGGCAGCACGCTGAACTTTCAGACGATGAAAGCCCCGTCTGATCTTTTCCTTTTTTTTTTTCTCTCTTTTTTTTTCTCTCTTTTTTTTTCTTTAACCAGCATTTGACCCGGACAGAATCAAAGGAAAGGTCACGGAGAGGAGACACTGGGTGCACTTTAAAGGTATCGCGTTTGCAGAAACGCAACCGTTCCTTTCAGGTTGGCCCGGCTGCATGGCTCAGAATAGAGCTTCGCAATTGGTTTTGATCCGTAGGCTTTTGATGGCTTTGGAATTGGCCAAACAAAAGCAGGCCAAAACCTTTCGTGCCACTGGAAATATGGCAATACATTAAGATACAAAGACCTGGTAAAAAAAAATAAAAAAAAAAAAAAAAAAAAAGGAGCACATTTCAAGGGCAAGAGGTCCCTGAACAGCAAAAGGGTCCGATCAATAACAACAACAACGACAACAACAAAACAACTGTGCTTAAACGTCATGACAATATAGCGAGGATAAAGGGATTTCCCACGTCCTCAATCACCTGATGTGAAGTGAAGGGTTCAAGTAAACAGATTCCATAATATAAAATGATTATTGCTCATTATGGCTGTCAATTAATAATGCATTTGAACGACGCTAGTTTTATTATCGTGTCATTAATGCAGTACACATTCATTCATTCATTCATCTTCTACCGCTTTATCCGATCTTCCCCCGGGTCACGGGGATCCTGTGCCTATCTCAGGATACACCCTGGATGGAATGCCAACCCATCGCATGGCACACACACACACACTCACACACATATTCATACACTAGGGACAATTTTCCAAGGTGCCAATCAACCTACCGTGCATGTTTTTGGACCGGGGAGGAAACCGGAGAACCCGGAGAAAAACCCCCTGAGGCATGCAAACTCCACACACACACACATGGCGGGAATCGAACCCGGACCCTGGCGGTGTGAGGCGAACGTGCTAACCACTAAACCACCGTGCCCACGTTGCATTGTGTTTTTTATTAACAATATAAACGACTGGAAATGAAAACACAACCCAGCATCCTTTCTTTCCTCGGAATAAATACGAATAACGGACTCCTCCTAAAATCACTTTTATCCACATTCGCTGTAGCGAAGCACCAAAATCCCCGGCGCGAATGCACACGTCTGGCAGTTAAATACGTCCGTGTGGAAACATGAGCAAAAAGGTCCGTTTTGGTGTCCTGATGCTTTACGTGATTTAAAGCGTGATCGTTATGTTAAAACGTTTGTGTCCTCGCGCTGTATGTTTGGTTCGACTAATAATAAACATGCATTAAAGAATAAACGTTTAAAGCGGTTAATTGCCTATTAAGTCGCGCTCAATCATAGACCTTGTGAAATTGTGATTTTTTTTTTTCCATTTTCGTCAAATCTTTATAGTCTTAAATATAGATACTTGGTGGAATTTAGCATTGTCCTTTAACCCTGACAGTCGATACCATTCCTTATGATGGGCTTGCCGAAAACCCTGACCTCTTTGATAGGGGAAAAATAGGCTGACTGATAAGAAGTTGGAATTAGCAACATTATCACTGTACTGTAGACGCCTTGCCGTCCTCGATGGTACGTCTTTGTCCGTCAGCATGTATAGTTAATATATCCAATCAAGTAGAATGACACGGTTTAATCATTAACGTCGCTAATAAAGGATACGCTGTAGGATTGGCAGTATTGGCAAAAAAAAATCCACTATGAAAGTCCTGGAGCGAAGGCAGTTGGAAACCCAGAAGAACAAACGACTGGTTTGCTTCATCAGCAGTTTTGCTGTAATCTATGTAATTAACACAGGGGTCCCCAAACGTTTTTTCTCAGAGGGCCACATAATTTTTTCCTTTCTTTAATGGGGAACCGGGTCAGCTTATAAAGGAAAATGACGTGTGTCCAAGTGACTACTACTAGTATTATGATTTTAACTGTATGTATTATACCTTCTTATACTGGAATAGTTCATTACCTTGTTATTCACCACACAGACAAATGATCGTTTCTTTTCAAGTGATATATTAATGAACTTTATTACCATTATAATAACATTATAACCATAATAATAACATTAGCACGTTCGCCTATGTTTTTTAATCAAGGGTCCGGGTCCGCCTCAGCCATTTGTGTGTGGAGTTTGCATGTACTCCATATGCCTCAGGGGGTTTTTCTCCGGGTTCTCCGGTTTCCTCCCCGGTCCAAAAACATGCACGGTAGGTTGATCGGCACCTTGGAAAATTGTCCCTAGTGTATGAATGTGTGTGAGCGCGTGTGTGTCCTGCGATGGGTTGGCATTCCATCCAGGGTGTATCCTGCCTTAATGCCCATAGACGCCGGAGATAGGCGCAGGCTCACCGTGACCCGAGGGAAAATTGGATAAAGCGGTAGAAGATGAATGAATGAATATTGTTCCGGAATGCAGTAAACTATCGTTTTTGTAGCTTATATCTTACTAACATAGTTAGGAGACATGTGTAGTCATTAGCGAGCACCACAAACAACTTACGAACAAACTCTTAGAACGTAACTCATTTGTAGGGTGGGGAGCATCTGACTGTGGAAGTCCTTCACTGTCCCTAACACAGGATGCGCTCACTGTCTTTGAAACAACATGTCCACAGCTTTAGAGGTGTAAAACATCTGGAAGTCAGGAGTCAAACGCATGCCTCGGCACTCAGGCCTCTGGCAGCGTGTACAACTCGAGTCCTGCATGCTAGACCATCAGAGAAATCCAATTCCCCTGTGGATGAAAGAGCCGAGATGGGAGACATGCTTGTCTCTATCGACCGCAAGCATTTGTCTTTACTCTGATGGACTGACAAGCTAAGAATGTCTAACTGGAAAGGATAACATCCCATTTTGTGGTCATCCTGTTAGAGGGCTACTTTCTGTCTTCACTGATGCTGTATTCTTTAAACATGATGGATTCTCAGTTTTATTTTGTGCTAATAAACTGTCACCTGAGTGTAAAGGAGCAACGGATGGTTTTGGCCTGTTGCCCGGTGCATTGCTCTTAATGTTAATGCTTGGTGTACCTGGTGTTCATGTTAGTGTAGTCACTGATGTGACGAATAATGATGATGTCACATTAATTGTTTTATATGATTGACCGAAAGAACTGCTTTTATGGGGTGGTGGCATCTGGAAGGTGACATAGCCACACTACCATAGTAGAATATGTACAGGAAACCTGTGGAATTAAATGTTTTATCCATTTAACAGCCCTAATATAGATGGAGGGATAGATAGACAGATAATGCCTCACACAACGCTTTGTCCTCTGCCTCCTCTCCATTTTCTCCATTACCAGAATTGTGTATTGTATGCATGTGGTCATATAGGCATCATAGACTTGCTACATGGCTAGTTCCCCCGTAGACTTGAGCAACGTCACAACGCTGTGGGAATGCTTCCGTGTTGTGAATCACATGTATAATCCCGCATGTGTGACGTGTCGAACCGCTCGTAAGGGTCTGGAGAATCTCTGGCAGAAGGCTAAATTGATATTGGATAACGACACGTGAAAAAAAAAGCAAAACGACCAATCTCGGGCTACAGGATATATGACTGAACGCTCTGCACATCGGCGGGACTCGGACACTGGGTAATTTCGTGATATCATGTGACGTCATTGGCCCCACCCCTTTCTGAAAAATGGCCTAAACAGGCGTATGTGGTGTCTAAACACTCGTCTGTCCGAACAACCTCGCATTTCCTTGTCAGCACTAAAAAAATAAAGCACAGTAGGGTTAGAGGGTCGCGCCCGGAGCTGCAGTTTGCATCGGCAAGCACCACTCACATTTTCTTCAGGAAATGTCCACGTCTAGTAATAGTGATAATAGTGACTAATATATGGCTGCTTTAGATTTCAAAACAATTTATAGAAGTCAAACTATCAATACCTGGCAACATGGAGAATCATTTTCTGTCGTTCCGCTGATGGGCAAATTTCATTTATGCTAAATATACTACTCCCTTGACGACTATCACAATTTTGGCGCTTAATAATTATTAGCAACATAAGCAACAATAAAATGCTATTTTCCTGCTTTCGGCTCAGGATTTCACATATCCCAGATTTAGCACGTTTAGCATTGCACACATACTTACATAACATAAAACAAAACAATTTATAGTACTGTATTGTATAAACTATACAAGTATATATTAGGGATATAACAGTACATGCATTCATACCAAACCATCAGTAGAGAGCTTTCGGTTTGGGGTATACATGGCAAGTGCAGACCATGGATAAAAAGGTTCCCTCATGAATGTATTGAGTGGACTGCAAGATTTATAAGTCTTCGCCTCACCCTTTGAATGTAGTGCAATCTTTTAAAAATTATTATTCACTATAGTTACCACCATGGCACTGTGGCTGCTCGCTCCATGCCTGAAATACAACTTCATTTACTAAATTTAAACATTACAATAAAAAAATGATCTCTTTAAAGATACAGATTTTATTTATTTTATTTATAGATATAGATTTTATTTATATAAATGTTGCAAAATATTATTTGATATATTATTTAACCAAGCAGGCACTTTATTTACAATTTTATTTGAAGTTGTAAAAATGGAAACTGATGCTCACAAATGTTAACAAGAATAAAGTGCGTTATTAAAAAAAACGCCAAGCAATTTGCGTTTTTGTGTTTCCTCCGGTACCGAAATTATGAAATCCTATTTCTGCCACTGAATAATACATTTTAAATGCTTATTTACATTTACAGCATTTAGAAGATGCCCTTTTCCAGAGCTACATACAAATAGTGCTCATTTTTATCTCATTATTTGAGATAGCAATTCTGGGAGTCGGAACTGCGAGATATAGAGTCTATTATATAGTCAGGATTGCAGAATTCTGACTGTAGAACTGTGTCGTTATATCTCGCGACTTTTTTTCTCGCTTAATAAATTGCAATTTTTATATCACAACCGTGGGGGCACGGTGGCTTAGTGGTTAGCACGTTCGCCTCACACCGCCAGGGTCCGGGTTCAATTCCCGTCTCGGCCATGTGTGTGTGGAGTTTGCATGTTGTCCCCGTGCCACAGGGGGTTTTTCTCCGGGTTCTACCGTTACACCCCTAGTATAATCATATGTGTCAGCGGGGCACATGGACGAATGCTAGTTCGCGAGTAGAGGGCGGCACATATGCTTTTATTTTTTGCTTAAAATGTATTTTCTTCGAATATTTGTCGCTATTGTCCTTGTAAGATTTAAAGTATGAAATGATCACAAGTAGAACCACTTGTAACTTGGAGACTAACATATGTATATATTTCATATGTATGTATATATATATATATATATATATATATATATATATATATATATATATATATATACACTACTAGATAATGCATTCTCTGTTCCAAAGTGCAGACCTCTACCTCTGTTTCATCAACCTCTCAGGCTCTCAGCTGCTTCTAAAGCCAGCAATTACAGTGTGTGG
This sequence comes from Kryptopterus vitreolus, assembly GCA_030449085.1. Taxonomy (NCBI): domain Eukaryota; kingdom Metazoa; phylum Chordata; class Actinopteri; order Siluriformes; family Siluridae; genus Kryptopterus; species Kryptopterus vitreolus. The sequence goes on from JACRUU010000007.1 coordinate 7,661,252, forward strand.
GTTGTATTCAGAATGAAGTTCAAAAGACACGTCAGTCAGTCAAGGGATAAGTGGGGGGAAAAGTTATCCATAATTCAGGCTTGTGCTAAACAGGTGCTTAGCATGATTTCCATTCTGCAGATGACCTGTTGGCCTACAAGGTTGTCAGGTTTTGCAATGAGAATCCACTGACCCGAGATATCCTTGGATGTCTATTACTATGTGAATATATATATATATATATATATATATATATATATATATAAAAGAGAGAGAGAGATACTGTATACTAAACACATAAATGAAAATCTCACCTTCTTCTTCATTTTCACATTCTTGAAGATGGCGTGGACTCTCCAGGTCTTAGCAAACATCGCTCCAAACGCTGTCGTGTAGCCCACGATGAGGATCCACGTGCGGACCTGACCAGGGCACACATTAATTCAGATACGATGAGTCATGCGTTTCTTTTTCTGTAACCTAGCCATTAGGGTTGCGAAAGCAAAATGCATTCTTAGCGCTGGTCCCAAGCCTGGATAAATAGGGAAGGTTGCACTAGGAAGGGTATCCGGCATTAAACATGCGCCAGCAATGAAATATGCCACAATATAACAGAATGGGGGTGGAGGGTGGGGGGGGGAGCAACCTTTTTGGCTCAGGGGCCATATTGACTTTTAAAATTTGACAGCACCGGATGCATAAATATCAAACATAAACATATAAAAGGCATTCATTTTAATACTTAATGTATCGCTGCACATAATGCGCCACCTGGTGGAACGTCAGGCAATTACAGGACAAGGTCAAATGAATGCAGGCTTAATTATGAGGTGATGTGATTAGGACAGGGACGGAAGTCCCACCAAAGTCCTAAAGCATCAGGTGAAATCCGGGTTACCGACGACCGACACAGATAGCGTTGGCCATCAGGTGGAAATTGGGCCACTGTTGGCCAAAGGAGTGGGAAAGAGAGGGCAAAGACATCTACACAGGTAGCAAGGAAAGAAGAAGTGGAGGAAAGCGGTCGTTTAAATGTCGGACTGTTAAAAAAAACGGAGAGAGGTAGCTGATATGAAGGTAGACATGTTGTGTGTTCAAGAGAGAAAGTGGAAAAAAGGGTTTAACCTGGGTTTAACCTGTTTTACCACGGTGTGGATGGAAAGAGAAATGGTGTTGGTGTAATCCTGACGGAAGAGTACAGTAAGAGAGTGGTGGAGGCGAAGAGAGTTAGAAGGAGGTGTAGAAGGCATGATGCTAAATATTATAAATAGGCACTGATGATAACTCAGTGGAGTGAGTTAGATGGAGTGGTGGAGAGTGTACCTAGGAATGAATGGTTGGTGACGGGAGCAGACTTCATTGGCCATGTTGGCAGTAGGGAACATGTATTTTAAGAAGGAGGAGGAGCAATGGGTGATGTGGAGGAGCTAGACAGCATCGGATGGTGGTCTTTAGGATGGCTTTGGTGAAGAAGAAGAGGAGGACTGGAAAGGGAATAAGGTGGTGGAAAATGAAGACTGTAAGAGTCTTTTTAAGAGTAAGAGAGATATACAGACCTGCGGTAACAGGGGAATAAAGTGTACACCATGAAGTTATGGGAAAGAGTAGTGTAAAAGCTACGCTGAGGGAAGGAATGACCATCTATAAGCAAGAGTATGGTGGAGTTGGTGGATCTAGAGAAAGAGAACGACGACAGTGCCGAGAAAGGAGTTGTGTTACAGTCGGGTGTAGCAGAGACGTATGTGAGGGTGGTGCAAAGACATGCATGAGGCCAGCAGTGAAGTGTGCAGTAGGAACCGTGGACTAGTTCAAGATGGAGGTTGGAGAAGGGAAAAGAGGAAGGCCAAGGATGGATGTGGTGAGGGAAGACATGCAGGTATCGGGGGTGAAAGCGGCAGATGTTGCGAGAGAAGTATGGATCCGTTGTGGCGCCCCCTAAAGGGAGCAGCCGAAAGAGGACGAAGATGCAGCGCATTTTCTGTTTTTTAAGCATAAGAAAAAAAAAATTACAATTGCTTTCTTTTTCAAATCATACTGATCATATTTGTGATAGGTCTTTCATAAATGTCTTATTTAGTCTCATAAATGTCTTATTTAACGCATCTCCTGGACTGGTCTTGATGCGGACTTTTATCCTTGATAACCGCCAATCAGAGCCTCTTTACTCAGACGTTCAGATTAGAATCCGAGAGCAATGATTATATAACAATAATAATAGTGATAACAAATAATTGCCCCTCCTACCTGCAAGGTAAGAAATACATAAGACATGAATGGACTTGATTATGATTATAAAAGCACCAGAAGTGACATTTATTGCTGTATATTTGCTGGTATATTCATAAAACAGTTGATTACAGGCTGGGGAGATGAATCAGGGTTTGATGGGATCATGTGGAACCTGGCCTCTTACTTTATATGGAAATATGGGATATTTTAGACTGGGGTCCCCTTGTTGCGATTGTTGGTTTCTTTTGTGGTATTGTAATGTTTTAATGGACTGTGTATGTCCCCCTAGGGGCACGGTGGTTTAGTGGTTAGCACGTTGGCCTCACACCTCCAGGGTCCGGGTTAGATTCCCATTTCAGCCATGTGTGTGTGGAGTTTTCATGTTCTCCCCGTGCCTCAGGGGGGTTTTTTCTCCGGGTTCTCCGGTTTCCTCCACCGGTCCAAAAACATGCACGGTAGGTTGATTGGCACCTTGGAAAATTGTCCCTACTGTATGAATGTGTGTGAATGTGTGAGTGTGTGTGTCCTGTGATAGGTTGGCATTCCATCCCGGGTGTATCCTGACTTAATGCCCATAGACCCCTGAGATAGGTACAGGCTCCCCGTGACCCGAAGGAAGATCGGATAAAGCGGTAGAAGATGAATGAATGAATGTATGTCCCCTTAAATGGATAAATAAATAAATATATCTTGATTTATATCTGTAATTCCAGAAGTTTCAGATAGATAGCGGAGAACAATGAAAGTACCCCCATTCTACAGCCAAAAATAGATCTGCAACATATTTCCTTTCTTCTTCCTCCTCCTCTTTTTCTTCCCCTCTTCTACTTTTTGGTTTCATTGTTGTTGCATTGCCGTTCCCATTTCCCCCGTTGAATGAAATCTATTTTCGTGTGAATCACTGAATGATAAAAACCGTTCCTGCTCTGTTGCCAGAATAAATCTGTGACAAATAAATAGGGGAAATGTAATTTCAGCATCGAGAGCTCATTTCTTTTTAGGATTACTGAAGAAGAACTTGTACATATCCATATAAAAGCGAAAGATTATAATGACTGGCAATAATTTAGAACTGTAAAAAAAAAATCCCTATTTTACGTGGAAGATTCAGTTACAGAGCTGGATAGTTGGAGGCAATGAAATAATTTGTTTGCATCCGGTGAAGCATCGTTGATTTGTGAGAATCGTTTGTGGTGCTGCAGGAAACGACTTGCTCTGATCGTTCCAATTGGGAAACTACAGTCATTAATCATTCGGCGGAGTAATGATAGAATTCCGATTTGACTCAAGTGAAGCCTATAATAATAATAATAATAATATAAAACACTACAACACACACACACACACACACACACACACACACACACACACACACACACGTGTTTATATCTATCTATCTAGATCTATCTATCTATCTATCTATCTATCTATCTATCTATCTATCTATCTATCTATCTATATATATATATATATATATATATATATATATAATATATTAAACAGCACAAAATACGATTATATAACTAAAATAAAAATAATAATGATAATATTTATTATTATTATTGCACTGTATTAATATTTCCAATATATGTTTATAATATAATGTATATGCTTTTTGTATGTTTTTTTTTTAAGGTTTTTAAGTTTTTTTTGTAATCTAACAAGAACAAAAATTAAAAACAACAATAATAACAATAACAATTATATAATTGTTGAATTATATAATTAATTATATGATTGAAGAAGAATACATTAGAATTATTATTATTATTATTATTATTATTATTATTATTATTATTATTATTATTATTATTCTGTATTCTTATTATAGAAGAATACTAATATAATAGTATATTCTATTATCTATATATATATATATATATATATATATATATATATATATATATATATATATATATATATATATATATATAGATATATATATATATATATATATATATATATATATATATATATATATATATAGATACATATACACATAGACAAGGGCCTGAGAAAATTTATGGCCAAAACTTTTACCAAGGTATCATGTAGCGCTATGAATATCAGCCTTAAGAAAAATTGTGCTTCCGAATGACTTTAAACAAGACGCAGATAGATAAACGCCTTATCTCTGATTTACCAAAAAGAGAAAAAAAAGGCCGTCAAATTATCATCACTTGTGTAACTTTGAAAGGAAAGATCTGCAGTAGAGACACAATGATGGCTGACTGTAACAGAGCTGTCTGCACCAGTACTGATTGCTCAGCTGGCATCCGTCATCGCCGCTATCGGAACGCCAGCCTTTGTTTCAGCTGTTGGATCGACTGGACTTGGCTCAGGCTAATACCATGCGTCACGGCGCGAAACCATTTTTGGACTCTCCCCAAGGACTCGCGGCAATCGAGAAGTTCTTAATTAAACCGAGGTGGAGATTGTCAAACAGTATCAGGACAACGGGCCGAAAAAAGAATAAAAGCAGGCGTAGGGAGAGTGGAGCGAAGGTATGATTGTTGGCTGCACACGTTTAAGACGGAACACAAGTGTTGCTCAAAGAGTCGGGAAATACTCACCGTGCATAAAGACTCGAACGCTTGGTCTGACACAAAGGAGCCGTCCAGTCCGAACAGGAAGATGGAAGCGTAGGACAGCATGCCTCCCAGGATGATCAGGTTGTTCATGTAAGGACTGGACATTTTGATCAGCCTGGGAAAGGACAAAACATCACACACACACACACACACACACACACACACTTAGACACACACCTAAATTTTGTTCAATCCTGTAAGCATGTCAGACTCTCACAGGCCGAGCTGTGAGGTACAAAAGCTCATTTTCTATGGAAAAAAAAATCCCACTTTTTGGCCCGGGGTTCGGAATTCCACAGGGAAAAGTAATAGTACACATCACACCATCGGGCCGCACGATATGAGGTAGGATTCGTGAGGATCAGACAAAAACTGAGAGACATTATAATAGAAATGCTTTTGCAAGCACCACTAATTAAAATAAATAAATAAATAAATAAACAGCACTCCAGGTATATACTGCACACTTTTAATTATTTATTATAATTTTTATGATGTGTTATCATTCGAAAATGTTCATTTCCATGGTATTATCATGGTATATATATTTGCTGCAAATTCCCTCCGTATGAACGTAAACAGTTCCTGACCTGTGGTTTCGGTTTTTGATGTTGAAGAAGAGGAAGGCTCCGGCCATGAGCATACCCAGGATGGTAATGGTGGACAGGATGCTATAAAGTGGTACGTTGATGTGTCGTCTCTCAAGACGCACAAACGTCCGGTCTTTGGGAGGTTCCACACCTAGGAGGGAAACGTACTCATTGAGGAGAAATTGCCACCGTGGTGCATGGTGAATCCCTTTTCAGGTTAAAAACAAAAATATTGGTCCCATTTCATCCTTGTCAGCGTTTTCTATTCTCCTTGCTGAAGTATACCGCATAGTGTTGCTTATTTTTTGTATAGAGAATTGATGTTGCTTTATTATTTGAATGATAAATGAATATCGAGCTAAATAGGGGGAAAATAAATAAATAAATTGATAAATAAAATAAAAATAACACCCAAAACTATATTTAAAAAAAAAAAAAATATATATATATATATATATATATATATATATATATATATATATATATATATATATATATTCAACAAATATAAGAATATTTGCACAAGATATTCTTGCAAAAATTTAAATGAGCCATCTATTGTTTAAAATGACGTAAAATGACGTAGTGTTTAAAAAGGACACAACATTTTCCCTGGTTTTAGTGTTTTTTTTGCAGATTATTGGTGCTTTTACAAGTTTATTTATTTATTTATGCATACTTTGGTCTGCATAAAAAAAACAAAACATGGTCAGGGTGATATTTTCGACTTTACCTGAGAAATTAGTCTAAATGTGACATTTTGACCTTGAGAGATGTTTGAAGACCTCCACAGAGAAACGTGGAAGTGGAATGGTTTGGCTTGGTTTCGGAGCAAGGAAGATTCCGGAATGTGAGAGGAATCTTGAAGTAGCATGACTGCCATTCCATATTTCAACTAGCACCATGGAATTCCATGTGACTGCTGCTCAGCCGGGCCAGTTTCCGATGCCTACACGTGTAGTGGGACTTCTGAACTTCCTGATATCTGCCTACACCCAAATGAGGTTCTCTGTTGAGTCTGGTTCCTCTCAAGGTTCCATCTCAGGGAGGTTTTTTTCCTTGCTCTTGTCGCTTCGGCTCGCTCAACAAGGAACAATCCGGGAAAAACTTCCATTCCCATAATTAACGGTATTATGTATTTATTTTTGCCTTGTGACAAGTAATGTGTAATGGTAGAATATATATATATATATATATATATATATATATATATATATATATATATATATATATATATATATATATAAATTTACAAACAGTGTGGGTGTGTGTATATGTATATATATATATATATATATATATATATATATATATATATATATATATTAATATATAATGTTTTTATTATTATTATTATTATATTATTATATATATTATTATTATTATTATTGCGCTGGTATATTAATATTTATAGTATATAATATATGTTTATAATATTTATAATTGAATTTATTTACGCCTTTGTATGTGTGTTTTAAGGTTTTTATGTTTTTATAAAGCGCTCTCTCTACAAGTAAAATTCAATTGAAGACAACAAGCAACCGAAAAGCAAACAATCATCTAGAGTATCGTGGAACGACCAACGACCTGCCCAGTCACTGCACCTAAATCCAAATCAACTGCTCTGGGATGAATCTCCAAAATCACCTTTTCGGAAGTTTTCCGAGAAGTATTTTGGGTAAATCCACGATGTTAAGAGCGTGTTGTCGTAATGTAAAGCTGTTATTCATGCTAAGGGAGGATTTTTCACCGAGGATAAACGCTATACATTGACTTTTTTGTCTGTGTTTTGGTGTCACACAAATCTTCATACTGTTAAAATGACCAGTTTTATATAATATATATATATATATATATATATATATATATATATATATATATATATATATATATATATCGAATATCGATTTCGAATCGAACGATCCTGAACGGGAAGAAACAGAAAGGAAATTGCGAATACTCCTGTAGGATATACGTGTTTAATGGGTGACATTTTTATAGCTTGAGGTTGTGATATATGAAAAAAAAAAAGTAATAATATAGGCCCGGTTGTTTTTTGTGAATTTATTTTGTTGTTTATTGAAGGGGCGATGTATTATTTAGCTTCATTTCTATGAGAGGGAGAAATTATTCAGTAGTCAGCAGCATCAAGGTCCTGAGAAACAGGCTCAGAACATGCACAGGCTTCTCTACACTCTAATGCTCTTCGGTATAATGCAAAGGCAAATTGTCTTGTGTCTATTGGTTTGAGTTAACAAAGCTTTGCAAACATCCCTGTGTTCGGCGTTTGTGGTTAGTGACTGCGATGTCGCGCTACTTTTTTATCCGCCGCCTTTTGCTTACTTGACCGGCTTTTGTCCGCGTGCCAATTGATTCTTACAGGGGCTTCTATTTGAAGGCAGGCCTGACGTCAAAAATGAAGCGTTTCGCCCGTAAAGCTTGTGTGTGAATGGGATGATACGCTGGGAAAGAATGTGAACCGAAGGGAAAAACAAACTAATCCATTATTCATTAGATCATGCAAAAAAGAAAGAGGAATAAACAACATGCAACCCCTCGGTTCACGAGGCTATACCACGCTGGACTTTTCCTTACCTTGGAACCTGATGGTGTTGTTGATAAGGTCCAGGATGTCGGCAATTGCATTGTACTCTCCAACCTTTACCTCCTGGCCTTCTGCAAGAGACGAGAAGAAAAACATTCTGATAAGAGCTTGAGTCTGAGTCCGGGAGATAAAAAAAAATACTGCATGCACTCATTGGGTGGTGGAGTAGAGCGCGTAACTACGGCGTGTCTTTACTCCTTTGTGCCGTTGATTTTGAAACAGAAAACCTGTAGCGGACCTTGTTTACAAATAACCTGTTGCGGACCTTGTTTACAAATAAAATCCAACTAATTGTGTACTACATTTACATTTGCAGCATTTGGCAGACGCCCTTATCCAGAGCGACTTACAACTGAGCAATTGAGGGTTAAGGGCCTTGCTCAAGGGCCCATTAGTGGCAGCTTGGTGGTGGTGGTGGTGGGGTTTGTACCCGTGATCTTCCGGTCCAGAGACCAACAACTTAACCACTGCACTGGGCTACCACGTCCCCAGTTACCACTTACTACAATAACGGGTATATATATATATATATATATATATATATATATATATATATATATATATATATATATATATATATAGATATATATATATATATATATATATATATATATATATACATAGTATTTAAACAGAAAACCTGTAGCGGACCTTGTTTACAAATAAAACGCAACTTATTCTGTACTACAATAACGGGTATATATAGTATTTAAACAGAAAACCTGTAGCGGTACCTGTTTACAAACAAAACGCAACTAATTCTGTACTACAATAATGGGCTTATATAGTAATGAAAGCTTGCCCATATGTGCCTTTGTTTGCTCGTTTATTTGCTTATTTAGCAGACCGCTATACCGCCGTTATCGCGTACTTGCATTTGACAACTTTGATGGCACTCGTTAAAACGCTTTGAGACTCTAAGCCGTGTGTCTTTGAGGCTATATTTTCCTACAAATTCAGTACAAAGACTACATTTACATAAACAACAACACTTGCATCTGGCACAATAAATATATAATGTCTTTCCTCCTATGAGGAAATGCTATTAAAAACATAATGAAGCAATAACACGGGAAGGCTACTGAACACTCGCTCGTGTTGGCGGATCGTTTTGGGGTTTATGTGTCCGAAGGCGCCGTTGACTAGCCGCTAATTCGCCATTAAAACGCGAGGCATCTCGTACTGTATTTGCGATCGCCATGTTTTGGATACGTGTCATTGGAGATCTACACAGAATTGCCGTCAAATGTGTGACAGCCACGAGGAAATGATCAAATATTGATAATCTGTCGGCGCATCGGCGGGAGTTGGACGCTGGGTAATTACATGACATCATGTGATGTCATTGGCCCCGCCCCCTTCCGAAAAAATACCCCAAGCAGGCATTTTTGGTGTCTAAACGCTCATCTCTAGATACATAATCTAGATAGCAATCCAAGTCTGTAGAAAGTCAGAACTAAATATAAAGTATAAAGATATGACGGCACCTTGGAAAATTGTCCCTAGTGTATGAATGTGTGTGTGTGTTTGTGTGTGTGTGTGTGTGTGTGTGCCCTGCGATGGGTTGGCATTCCATCCAGGGTGTATCCTGCCTTAATGCCCATAGATGCCTGAGATAGGAACAGACTCCCCGTGACCCGAGGGAAGATCGGATAAAGCGGTAGAAGATGAATGAATGATATGACGGTGTGAGTTCTTTGTATATTTACATACAGTCCTTATAAATGAAAGGGAGGGGTAGTTCAGTGGTCTAAGGCGCTGGGCTGCTGATCGGAAGATCCGGGTTCGAGCCCCGGTATGGCCAAGCTGCCGTCCTTGGGTCCTTGAGCAAGACCCTTAACCCTCTGTTCTCCAGGGGCGCCGTATCATGGCTGACCCTGCGCTCTGACCCCAGCTACCAACATCAAGCTGGGATATGCGAAGAAAAGAATTTCACTGTGCTGTAATGTATATGTGACCAATAAAGGATATTATTATTAAACACGTTAATGTAATGAGTATTGAAACTACACTAACTAGACAAGGGACATTTCCTGAAGAAAATGTGAGTGATGTTTGCCGATGCAAACCGCAGGTCCGGGTGGGATCCCTTAGAGTCTAGTCTGTTTAATATTTAGCGTTGACTTCGAAATGCTAGCTCTTTCGGAGAGTCGAGTGTTTAGACACCCATTTTGGGCATTTTTTTCAAGGAGGGCGGGGCCAGTGACGCATGTGACATCATCAAATTATCCAGCGTCCGACTCCTGTCGATGTGCCAAACGTTTAGCCGTTTATGTCACATGACCCTGTGTCCAAGTTTCGCCGTTTCGCATATTTTTCACGTTTGCGCCCACATGATGCCATGCAGCAGTCATATGTTAGTGACCTACTCCATCTCACCTACGAGTGGATATGTCAAATGTGCATGTCGGGCGAACACGGGCCGAACAGCGGAGCTTCAGATTTCCCCATTCATTCTCTATGGGGTCGGAATGTCACTGATTTCCTGAAATTCCGAACGCGTGTGGAATTCGGGAGGTATATAATCGTGATCCACTCTGGACCCCCTACGAGTGGATATACCATATGGGCATGTCGGACGCTCACAGGCCAAACTGTGAGGCACAAAATTTCAACCCCATTCATTTTCTAAGGGAAAAAATTCCCGCTTTTTGACCCCGGGTTCGGAATTCCGTGGGGCGATTCCTTATAAAAGTAACAGCACGGCGCACACCATCGGGCCGCACGATATGAGGTATGACTTGTGAGGATCGGACAAAAACTGCGGGACGAGTTACGCGCCGATAATTTGACCGAAGCGAGAGAGATTATAATAGTGATGCTTTTGCACACGTCACTAATCAGGAGCAAGGTGTCACTTTTGCATGAGATATAGCATAAAATAGAATAGGCTTTATTTGTCACATTCTTCGCATTTCCCTGCTTGTTTGGGGTCAGGACACAGGATCAGCCATGATACAGTGCCCCCTGGAGCACACAGGGTTAAAGTCCTTGCTCAAGGACCCAGGGGTGGCACCTTGGCGATCCCGGGGCTCGAACCAGAGACCTTCTGATCTGTAACCCAGCACCTTAGAGAACTGAGGGGAGGGGCCAAGTGAAAACCTTTGTCCCTTGTCTTCTGCAAAAGAAGCTTTTCGTATCTTATAATCGAAAGGAAAATAAAACAACATTCCGACAGGATCCACATCCGTTTTGTTTAGAAAGTGTATATATTTTCCCTCTTTTATTGGATTCCCATGTTATATCTCCATGCTTTCGGAAGTGTAGCCCTGGAAGGCTGGCCGCACTGATTACGGCCTGATGAATATTCAGCCATGCGGGCCAGCTTTTTTTTTTTCCCCTTTTTCCCCTCTCTTTCTCTCTCTCTCTCTCTCTCTCTCTCTCTGATCTGAACCTCGGCCCAAAACACCATTACAGACCACAAGTTCATTGCTGAATGCATGCTACTCGAGCCAAGCCCCCACCTCGCCCATATAACCCCAGTCCATGCCAGCACTTTCAGCTCCCAGCACTGGTTATACCAGAGAGCCTTCTGAGCTGTGTGTTTACATCAAGGTGAAAATTGAATAATCCAAAACTGGCCTAATGGATTTGCGGATGCGCGGCGTGTTTAATGGTTCCTTCGCAAGCTCTTACGCCGTGATAAGATATTGCTCCAGTCACTGAGCATTAGTGCTGTTTTGACATCTGCAATTAGGCGGAGTAAAATAAAGTGTTAAGTGTGGGTAAGCTTGGAGGTAGCAGATCATTTCCGAGCGATTATCTCCTAATTCAACTAAGCAGTGGAGGGTTAAAGGCTTTGCTCACGCATCGGCCCAGCAGCTCTGTTCTGGTGGGATTTGACCTCGTGACCTTTCATTCATTCATTCTTTCATTTTCTACCGCTTTATCCGATCTTCCCTCGGGTCACGGGGAGCCTGTGCCTATCTCAGGCGTCTATGGGCATTAAGGCAGGATACACCCTGGATGGAATGCCAACCCATCGCAGGACACACACACACATTCACACACTAGGGACAATTTTCCAAGGTGCCAATCAACCTACCGTGCATGTTTTTGGACCGGGGGGAAACCGGAGAACCCGGAGAAAAACCCCCTGAGGCACAGGGAGAACATGCAAACTCCACACACACATGACCGAGACGGGAATCGAATCGGATCCTGGCGGTGTGAGGCGAACGTGCTAACCACTTTGCCACCGTGCCCCACACCTCGTGACCTTCTGTTTGGAAAATCCAGCATCTGTAGCCTGTAGCAAGGGGCACGGTGGCTTAGTGGTTAGCACGTTTGCCTCGCACCACCAGGGTCCGGGTTCGATTCCCGTCTCGGACATGTGTGTGTGGAGTTTGTATGTTCTCCCCGTGCCTCAGGGGGTTTTTCTCCGGGTTCTCCGGTTTCCTCCAAGTCCAAAAACATGCACGGTAGGTTGATTGGCACCTTGGAAAATTGTCCCTAGTGTATGAATGTGTGTGTGTGTGTGTGTGTGTGTGTGTGTGTGTGTGTGTGTGTGTGTGTGTGTGTGTGTGCCCTGCGATGGGTTGGCATTCCATCCAGGGTGTATCCTGCCTTAATACCCATAGACGCCTGAGATAGGCACAGACTCCCCGTGACCCGAGGGAAGATCGGATAAAAAAAAGCGGTAGAAGATGAATGAATGAATGAATGAATGCAGCCTGTAGCTACGCTCTCAAGTACCGGATGCGGGCGAACCGTGGGTGCCAAAAAGAACGTACGTTTTGATTTAGTATGACCGCGGGACGTTTTTTTTTGCCACAGACCTTTTATGAGCTATAACCCAGAGTGTGGAAATCATATTCACATGTAGCTTCTTCTTTGCACATTAGAGCTTTTAATTTGCATTTTTGATTTCATTTGGATCACAGTACCGACGCTCCGCACCTTGAGGGAAAAAAAACACTTTGTATGAACATTCGCCGATACGAACGAACCTGTTCACGAAGGCAAATTTGTTCGTATTCGCAAAAAAAACAACGTACGGCATTCAGGAATGAAGTAAACTACCGTTATTATATTGTATATCTTACCGACGTAGTTGGAGACATGCATAGTTAATAGCCACTGACAACTTACGAACAAACTCATTGTTCGTAGTTTGGGAGACCGTCTGTATTGACTTTAACGCCACCCGAAGGCCCGAAGATGATATTACATCCAATACGGCGTTTCGGTATTGCCTAGTGCAGTGGTTCCCAACCGGTGTGCCGCGGCACTAAGGGGTGTCGTGAGATCTTTTGAGGGTGCCGGCCAAAATTTCGGGGAAAAAATTGCACTAACGTCATTCTCTCTTGGCGGGAGAGGGGGAGGGAGCGAGGGAGGGGACTACCGAGATAGCGGAGAGTCCTTCTCCACCCCACCTTACCCCACCCGTTCCTCAGTGAGGGTTGTGGATTGACGCGTATAACACACGTACAGGACAGGGCGCACAGCGAGTCGCCACTCGCCACTCGCCAGTATGCCTCAGCACTGATTGGTGACTCAAAGGAGGCAGAAGGTATTGTATTAAGCAGCACGTAAGTCCGCACGTAAATTTGTGATCTAGTGCAATTCTTGTGATAAGCTAAAACTGTGTTTGTCACTCTCTACTTAACTATCAGAAACTAATTTAAGCCTCTGTGATTTTTTCCTTTTTTTCAGAATAAAAGTCACTAGGACTAGGTATAAGGTGTTGTTGCATGCAAACTCTCGAAATGAAACAAATAAATAAATAATAATAAAAAAGCTACGAGATTTTAAATATCTATTTCCTTATAAGGGTGCCGGGAACTTTTGAAAGGCTTTCCAAGGGTGCCTCAAACAAGAAAAGGTTGGGAACCACTGGTCTAGTGTGAACAGAGATTTTCTCAGATTCTCGGAAACTCGTGATATTATGAACAATAGATGATCATATGTTGCTATTTTAAGTTGTATCTTTTCACAGATATTAAAATATTTCTTTTTCTACCCTGTCATGTGACCGACTTGTTGCCCTAATTAATCGCACAAAAAAATCTTCCAGCTTTTCCTTATTAATAGCGACTTACTTTTCCGGCCTTCCGTCCCAAATTTGCGATTTTGTATCTTTATCCTTAAAACGACGCATTCTCTCGATTTAAACATTTCTAGCTTCTAATATGATTTGCATATCCGTTTTTATTTCCATTTTACCCGACGTATTAGGAATTAGGGTCGTGGTTATTTATTGTTCTAAAATCCTCCGTACGCGTCCATTATTGCAGTAGCGAATCATCGACAGATGCCGAAAATAAATAAATAAATAAATAAATAAACAGGTGTGAATGTGGGTATTCATGGTCCTATGGTCCAGATGTATTCCCGCGCCCCTCGTTCCTAGCATTCCCAATATATCCATCTCCATCTGGCTCTAAATATGTTAGAATATGACATGTAATATATAAAAATAGGCCCTTTATTTAAATTAAAATAGATAAAACTTTCATTAATGAAACAGCATTGATTCTTTGTCAAATACCAATAAAAATGTTGGGCAAAGCATATGCTTTATAGCGTAAATAGTTTATACGTTTCTTCACCGTCTGGTCCAGATGGAGTTGACAGAATGGGATATGAGAGACGGGTTCAGAGAGGCTCACTATACATTCTGGATAATTAACATGCAGCACACAGAGAGAGAGAGAGGGAGGGAGAAAGAGAGGGAGAGAGATTTCTGGAAGGAATAGCGTGAAAAAAGAGAGATGGGAAACGGAGAGAAGCGTTGGAATTGAGTAGGAATTCTGTAAAGGAATATCCACCGCTAGTTTGTTGAATAAAGCCGTGTGCTTGGTTTGTGTTTTATAGGCGAGACGCGTACAAGAACACCGCCATGGGGCGAAGTGTCACTCGGGCGATTGTTCTAGTTGTGCAATAGCACGTTTTCTCCACTTATCCATGGCTGTCAGGTAACATCGAACAGGCAGCCAGTTCACAGCTTAATAGGTTTCCCTGTCCTGGTGCTTCAAACACACACACACACACATACCAGGTGATGACGCAACATGTTACACGCTACATGGCTGTTGCTCTGCACAAACGTAGATAAGAGCAGAATGTCGGCTGTGGTATATGACAAGGGAATCCCCGACTCGGAGATTAAATCCTTCACCAAGATCTAATCTTATCTACCTAAAACCTCATGCAGGTCTACAGAAGCATGTAGGGTTTTATTATTATGATTATTATTATTATTATTATTATTATTATGGAAAATGATTGCGGGTGCAGACAAATACATTGCCTTTTTATGGATAATGCAGAACAATGCAGAACAATCGGACGACCGATTTTTCCCGAGCTGAATTTTAATGTATATATACATTCATTCATTTATCTTCTACCGCTTTATCCGATCTTCCCTCGTGGTCACGGGGAGTCTGTGCCTATCTCAGGCGTCTATGGGCATTAAGGCAGGCTGGATAGAATGCCAACCCATCGCAGGACACACACACACACACTCACACACACACATTCATACACTAGGGACAATTTTCCAAGGTGCCAATCGACCTACCGTGCATGTTTTTGGACCGGGAGGAAACCGGAGAACCCGGAGAAAAACCCCCTGAGGCACGGGGAGAATATGCAAACTCCACACACACATGACCGAGACGGGAATAGAACCCAGACCCTGGCGGTGTGAGGCAAACGTGCTAACCACTAAGCCACCGTTGCCCTGCATATATATATATATATATATATATATATATATATATATATATATATATATATATATATTATATATATATATATATATATATATATATAATATATATATACACACACACACACAGTCCATATCGAGGTACTCTGTATGGACAAAAGTATTAGGACCCGAGACTTCTAGCCTCGTATAGCACAGTGAAATATTCTTTCTTCGCATATCCTTGCTTGTTTGGAAGCTGGACTCAGAGCTAAGGATTAGTCATGATACAGCGCCCCCTGGAGCAGCCCGAGGGTTAAGGGCCTTGCTCAAGGACCCAAGAGCGGCAGAGTGATACTAAAGCTCGAACCCCCGACCTTCTGAGCACCCCTCCCCCTTTCTATTAATATTGGAGGTGGTAACTCAGTGGTTAAGGCATTGGACTTGAAGATTGCAGGTTCAAATCCCACACTCACTAAGCGTTTTTCTTTTCTTACCTGATTTCTGCTTTGTGATCCATTTATCTGAATGCATATGCTGCTAGGTTTATTATTTGTAAAAAAAAAAAACGTATTGATAGTACAGGGGGTGCACGGTGGCTTAGTAATTAGCACGTTCGCCTCACACCGCCAGGGTCCGGGTTCAATTCCCGTCTCGGCCATGTGTGTGTGTGCATGTTCTCCCCGTGCTACAGGGGTTTTTCTCCGGGTTCTCCGGTTTCCTCCCGGTCCAAAAACATGCACGGTAGGTTGATTGGCACCTTGGAAAATTGTCCCTAGTGTATGAATGTGTGTGTGAATGTGTGTGTGTGTCCTGCGATGGATTGGCATTCCATCCAGGGTGTATCCTGCCTTAATGCCCATAGACTCCTGAGATAGACACAGACTCCCCGTGACCCGAGGGAAGATTGGATATAGAAGATGAATGAATCCAGTGAGAAAAATGTTTATTCTTTTTTTTTTACACTTTTATTTCAAAGTGCCTTATAGTCGAAGCTTATTGGTCTCTCTTAAAGGAGACCTTTAGGATCAGTATCCTGAAACCCTAATCATGGCCCCCCTACTGCCCAATAGGAAGAAGGCATACAGGATAATAATATAGGACAGTGTAGATTGCACTTACCTTGAAACTGTGTGAATTTAATAGTTCCCATTCGCTCTCCGTTTCGGAACATGACCTGACCCTGTGAAAACACACACACACACACACACAAACAGATCAACTACAAATAAATAAAAATCCCTGTATTGGCAGAAAAAAATACAGTAAGCCATTCTTATGTTTATTGGCAGCTTTATTAGGAGTAATGTTCATCTTTAGCAGGGACAACTAGGAGTATTTACCTTCCAGTCCGCGACGGTCCGTGGGTTCTTACCTCATTTATTAAATTAGCGGTCGGCAAATTGATCCTTTTTCGATGCAAATACAATTTACAGCGTGTACGGGGGGAGGGGGGAGGGGGTGGGGGTGGAGGGAGGGGAGGGGGGGGGCCCGACTGGTTAAATATTACGGCCTCTAAGGAATCATCAGTGCTCCAAATCAATGTGATAACCCGAGAATGGATGATTGTTTGGTCGATATGAATAATCAAAATTAAAAAAAGAAAAAAAAAAGAAAGAAAAGAAAGAAAGAAAGGAAGGAACAGTGTATTAGAGCAAGACATGAACCGTGAAACCTCGACATTGTGTACAAAACATTGTCTTGAGCTCATTATCTGTAAAGTGAGCAAAGGCCGCGTGCCAGCCGAGTGACTAATGAGGCTGGATTTGGGTTCAATGGCACCCACTTTTAAAGGGGCGATGATTAGAAGTCTG
This sequence comes from Kryptopterus vitreolus, assembly GCA_030449085.1. Classification (NCBI taxonomy): domain Eukaryota; kingdom Metazoa; phylum Chordata; class Actinopteri; order Siluriformes; family Siluridae; genus Kryptopterus; species Kryptopterus vitreolus. The sequence continues at coordinate 7,678,714 of JACRUU010000007.1, forward strand.
TTAGTAAGGACCCGGGGAAGGGGCCGAAAGCCCGACTCGTCTCTAAAGGCGCTCTGCTTTGAAGTACAAAGTACGCAAAGTAGGCTACAGTGCTTTCTTCATGTGCGTCTTTATTTCCGAAGCTCTGTCGCGCAAACGCTTGCTTACACGTCCATTATGCTGTTCGTTCTCGCGTAAAAAGTAAAAAAAAAAAACACAAACGAGCTTCCCAACAATGCAAGCCAACATCCAAAATCTGGTGCAAATGCTTATCATAACAGAAAAAAGGGATACGGCTGGATGTGTGTTATTGAGTATATCATATTGTGTTATACAGTGTATATATATATATATATATATATATATATATATATATATATATATATATATATAGTGCATTTGCTAATTGATGGACCTCTATATCTGTCTCCAAATGATTCAATGACTATTCTGACAGATATCATGGCTTTTGTGATCTAGGTAGCCTTTCTGTTTTTTTCTCTCTATAGATGAGTAAGTGAGGCAGACTGCCGGGACGTGGGGGGGGGGGGGGTGGGGTGGTGTAAAATGCTGTGCAGGCGTGAAAGTGTGATCGAGGCTCCGTCTCCCTCCTTCTCCCTCCCACCCCCTCTCTATTTATGTCATGTTCCATATTTTGAATAAATGAATACTTTTCATGTTTATAATACTCTAACTAACTGTAACAGATGTTATAATTATAAAATATTCTCTAACTTTAGTAAAACGATTGGTTATTTCATATTTATTTTACTCTGGAAATCATTCTTTTAATATGAATTTCTTGTTCATTTCAATGTTACTTTGTTTACTGGTTGTTATAAGTGTAAAATATGGGACGTGGCTCCTTTAAGAATTGTGTTCCGGTTGCTTTTCCATATAAACTGGTGATACGTTTGGGTTATACGGAAGCGCATTGCATTCACTAAAAGAAAAATAAATGCAATTTATTGCGTAATACGGATTTGGGAATGCGATGCGCTTGCGTAAGGTTCCATACGGTAATATACACTAATATAGTGAGGAGATCATACCTGTTGTGAATGCGCAGCTAGTAGGTGTAATTCGGGGGAATGACAAATTTAGGAAGCGTGAGTGGATGCGCTAAACGTTTATTTATTTGTTTGTTCTTTTTTTGTTCTTTGTTGTTGTTCGGGTTTTGTTCATCTATCTATCTATCTATCTATCTATCTATCTATCTCTATCTATCTATCTATCTATCTATCTATCTATCTGTCTATCTATCTATTTCATCTATCATGAAAAATAAATGTATCACGAAATAAATGTATATATATATATATATGTTTATTTATATATGTATAATATATATGTGTGTATATATATATATATATTATATATATATATATATATATATATATATATATATATTATATAAAGTACAGAGGTGGAAAGTACTGATTTACATAATTACGCGTTATATTGTATTTGAATAGTTTTTTTTATGTCTTATATTATATATATATATATATATATATATATATATATATATATATATAATATATATATATATATATATATATATATTTCATGATACATTCACTTTAATCGATTGAGACCGTGTTCATGGACTTATTTTTCATGTCATTTAGCACGACTGCCTCTGTCTGGCTCCGTCTCCATAGCAACAGGGAATCATGGTTAATGATGACAGGAACGTAATCAGAAAATAAGGCTGAGAAATACAGGGTGTGGTTTGGGAATAGAAAATCGTTTCCTGTTTTGGAATCGGACACTTGAGATTAAAAATCGTATACTTGTTATAAAATTCACATTTGGATTCCTGAGTGCGTTCTTTCAGTGGCAGTACTTTATGTGGTAATCTAAACATCAGTTTACAAGATGGAAACGTTGGCACGGACTTGCACGCCGCTGGGTATATTAAGGGCTTTGCGGCGTCGGATGATTCTCGTCTGCTGCTCGTGTGTCTCTCTGATTTTTTCCGACTTCTGGTTCGACTCGGATTATTATTCTTATTTAAGCTCTTTTGTTTTCGCACCTTGTCTTGGATCCTTTATTTACCCCGTTGTTAACAGGACCACAGGAAGCGTTCAAAAGTGTGGCTACACTTTGTAAAAAGCGAAGACAAAGTGAGACCTAACCATTATCATAAAGTAATATGTGGCAAGCGAGGTGTCACGACCAACATGACTAAGCACCTGGTTGGGTTTTGTTTGGAATTAAAATGATACCCAACCCTGGATCAGGGTTATAGTGTAATAAATATGTGTGTCTCTAATTAACACAGCCTACTGTAGTCTGAATGGAAGGCGAGTGGGGGCACGGCGGCTTAGTGGTTAGCACGTTCGCCTCACACCGCCAGGGTCCGGGTTCGATTCACGTCTCGGCCATGTGTGTGTGGAGATTGTGCATGTTCTCCCCGTGCCTCAGGGGTTTTTTTCTCCGGGTTCTCCGGTTTCCTCCTGGTCCAAAAAACATGCACGGTAGGTTGACTGGCACCTTGGAAAAATTGTCCCTAGTGTAAGTGATTGTATGTGTTTGTGCCCTGCGATGGGTTGGCATTCCATCCAGGGTGTATCCTGCATTAATGCCCATAGACGCCTGAGATAGGCACAGACTCCCCGTGACCCGAGGGAAGATCGGATAAAGCGGTAAAAGATGAATGACTGAATGGAAGGCTTTGGAGATGGCCGAATTGAGCTTCCTCTGCAGAGTGGCTCCCTTGGAGATAGGTGTGAGAAGTTACTCGAGAGGAGCTCAGAGTAGAACCACTGCTCCTCCACAGTGAGAGGGGCCAGTTGGGGTGGCACGGAAATCTTCCGGGGGAGGTGTTTTTTTGGGGAATGTCCCACCGGGAAGAGTATTCGGGAAAGACTCAGGACATGCTGGAGGGAACATGTCTCTCGACTGGCCTGGGAAGGCCTCAGTGGTCCCACCAAGTAGCCGGAGGAAGGGTCTAGAGAGAGGCAAGTCTGGGCATCTCCGCTTAGACTGCTGCCCCCACCACCGGATAAGGTTTAGAAGATGGATGGATGGATGGAAGGAACCACTGACGATGGTTTATAATAGAGGGTAGCTTAGAGAATACAAAGCACTAAAAACAAGGGTAAAATCTCCTGCTTAAATGTTGTTTAATTTGCTTGGAATAGTAAATAAAAAGTAAACAATACAGTGTCTGCGAGACCCAGTGGCTAAAAAGAATACTTTACACCCAAAAACACTGTAAAATCGTCCTCATTGACATGGAAAAAGGGGAAATCCGATGACGAATGTATAGATTTCATGACTGTATCATACAATGGCGTGATATCTAGTCATGTTGAATTGCGTCCATTGGGTTTCTTGCTGTATGAGCTTCCTGTGTGTTATATTGCGTTATACTGGAATTATGAGCTCTAAGCTTCCTGCAGAATTCATTGTGTTCTTGACACGCGGAACACCGTTTTCGCATTACGGCATGCGCTGTAAGAAACAAATGGTTTCGAGGTTCATCTTCAAAAGCAAGAAAGGCTGTAGCTGGCTCGCATCCAGCCAAAAGTTCAGCAGCGGTCTAGCCCTCGATCGCTCATTAGAGTGATCTGTACTCCCCAGAGGCTCCGCTGAGCTAATGTTTTACTTCCTGAAGTATGCTGCCGCTCGATCGATAGCCCTGCTCGGCGGTTTCAGACTCTGACAAAGAGAGTCCAGAAGTCAGGGTTTACAGCATCAAGGGACTCGGAGTGTGTGTGTGTGTGTGGGGGGGTGCACTTTAAGAAGGAACCTTAAAGGTGTCGCATTGGGCGTTTTAGGGAAATGGCCGTCGAAGTAGAGACCTGCACTCCCGTTGGAGTCCCAATGCAAATGAGTGCAGCACGGGACAAGATTTGATCATGAACCCAAGTCACGGGGGGGGGGTATATTCATGTGTGTGCAGGTTGGCAGGTTGCGGGAGAATAAATATATATATATATATATATATATATATATATATATATATATATACACTAAAAACTGTTATGAATCTACTGCACAAGGCACAGGCACAAGGCTGTAAGTATGCTGTGTGGGGGTGGGACAAATGTCGTATATATTTTAGCGAGAGCGGGATAAAACATAAATATTGCGTGAGTGGGACAAAATAACATTTTTGAGGGGAGGGGACAAAATGTAAATATCGCATGAACAGGATAAAATAATGCATTTTGTGGCGGGAGCAGGACAAAACGTAAATATTGCAGGAGCGGGATAAAATACCATATTTTTGTGGGAGTGGGACAAAACGCAAATATTGGGGGAGCGGGATAAAATAATGTATATTTTGGCGGGGACGGACAAAACGTAAATATTGAGTGAAAATAACATATTTTGGTGGGAGCACGACTAAATGTAAATATTGCATCCGTGGGATAAAATAACATATATTTGTGGATAAGGGACAAAATGTAAATATTGTGAGAGCGGGATCGGGATAAAATAACATATATTTGTGGATAAGGGACAAAATGTAAATATTGTGAGAGCGGGATCGGGATAAAATAACATATATTTGTGGATAAGGGACAAAATGTAAATATTGTGAGAGCGGGATCGGGGTAAAATAACATATATTTGTGGATAAGGGACAAAATGTAAATATTGTGAGAGCGGGATCGGGATAAAATAACATATATTTGTGGATAAGGGACAAAATGTAAAAATTGTGAGAGCGGGATCGGGATAAAATAACATAAATATTTGTGGATAAGGGACAAAATGTAAATATTGCAAGAGCGGGATCGGGGTAAAATAACATATATATTTGTGGATAAGGGACAAAATGTAAATATTGCGAGAGCGGGATCGGGATAAAATAACGTATATATTTGTGGATAAGGGACAAAATATAAATATTGCGGGATCGGGGTAAAATAACATATATATTTGTGGATAAGGGACAAAACGTAAATATTGTGAGATATTACCCCGGGATCGGGGTAAAATAACGTATATTTTGGCGGGAGCGGGACAGAACCTTGCAGGTCTCTACTTCAAACGTCTAACCTTGACTGTGTAAAATTCTCCGTGAGGAAAAGTATCGCTGACTTTTCAGTGCTTATCCTGCGAACTGATCAGGCACGCTCATAGTTTATTTTTTGTTTGCGTGGAGAGAAAGAAAAAAAAAAAAAAGTCTCGCTCTTTCTCTCTCCACGGGAATTAACACACCAAAACTAGCATTCGGTCTATAAAATCCGCCGCGCGGCATATTTCCGTCGCGCTCTTCTGCTTACGCCGCTTTGTTCCCGGAGAGCTGTTTGTTTTACCACTGTCATTATTTTTATTTATTTATTTATTTTTGGCCTCTATTGTTGTGCAGTTCCTGAGGAGGGAGACGGCGGACCCAAGGCCCAGGGTAGTCAAGCCGAGTGTCTGCCACACTTTAGCACGGGGACAGTGATGAATGTGAAATAACCTCTGGCTAAGACCTAAGAGGGTTCGAAACAACTCATCTCGATTTACACTATATTAGCTCTTACGCTTCGTCCTTCGCTACAGCTGTATTCGCTGGTTTTACATTCGCCGTCAGGCATCGTTTTCTTCCTTTAGCCTCTTTTTTTTCCCCACATCCTATCACTTGGGTCCCACACACACACATACACACACACACACACACACACAAAGTATGTCTGTAGGCACGATGCGCACTGCACACCAAATCTGCACCTCTACGAATAAGTAACTACGCATAAACATCGACGCAGAACGCGAGGTCTGTGATTGGTCGGCTCGGCGGCGTATTTCCAGGGTAGCGTCATACGTATTCCTCCGTACCGCCGTTTTTCACCAGTCCATAGTGAAGAAACAACGCATGGACATGGAGAGTGCAGCCGAAAGACTGCCAGAGAATTCCTGTCTTTGCAGGAAGTCACCATTGTCACTACAGCAGAAACCCATAACGCCAAAACTAAAACATCGCCAACTAGTGTTTGGGAATAATCACTGCGGAGCGACGCGGAAGTATAAAACGCTCACGACGGCTTCGGCTACGTGCGTAGGCTACAGCGTTCACCCAACGCAGAAGTATAAACCAGCCTGCTTATCTATCTATCTATCTATCTATCTATCTATCTATCTATCTATCTCTATCCAACCCCATCCATACCATCCATCCAATATACCATCTATCTTCTAATATCTATCTATCTATCGATCTATGCCTATCTATCTATCTATCTATCTATCTATCTATCTATCTATCTATCTATCTAGAGCCTGAAATCCAGCCACGTCCAGCGCTCACGCAGAAGTCCATCCAGCGCTACCTATCTATCTATCTATCTATCTATCTATCTATCTATCTATCTATCTATCTATCTATATCTATCTATCCATCCATCCATCGACCTACTTATCTATCTATCTATCTATCTAGTCACGGAAATAGTCACTGCGGAGCGACGCAGCAGAAGTATATAAACGCTCACGACGGCGTCGGCTACGAGCGTAGGCTACAGCGTTCACTCCACGCAGAAGTAGAAGGTAGAACTAGCATCTAGCCTGCTTATCGATCTATGCGAGCGAGCGAGCTAGCGATCCGATCAGCGATGCTATCTAGATCTATCGAGCTATCCAATCCGAGCCATCCAGCAGCAATCCAGCCTACTGCTACCGACGAGGAGCTAGCGAGCGAGCGAGCGATCTAGTCAGGACTGCGCAGCGAGCCGCAGAAGACAAAGAGAACGTAGCGAGCGAGCGAGCGAGAGGCTAGCCGCTAGCAGCCAGCCAGCCGAGCTACAGACCAGAGCCTATATCTATCGATCTATCGAGGCTATCGAGCGATCCAGAGCCATCATCCATCCCATCCAGCCATCCATCTATCCTATCTATCTATCTATCTATCTATCTATCTATCTATCTATCTATCTATCTATCTATCTATCTATCTATCTATCTATCCATCCATCCATCCATCCATCCATCCATCCATCTACCTACTTATCTATCTATCTATCTATCTATCTA
>JACRUU010000007.1:7690670-7703170 GCA_030449085.1 Kryptopterus vitreolus
TATGACTCTCGGAATTCTGGGAATTCTGCGTCGTTGAATAGGGAAAATTTTGACACTGCGCTGTTTGGCCGTATCGACGTATCCACTCGTCCGGGGCAGCAAGGACATTGCACTGATATGACACTCGGCCCGGAAAACCACAGGGAATTATGGGTAATCAGGGCAAATGCGTTTTTTTGCCCCGGGATGAATTTTTACCATATTAAATGAATATCAACGCTAAATATTAAACGGACCAGGTTCTAAGGGGTCGCGCCGGGAGCCGAGGTTTAAATCGGCAAGCATCACTCACATTTTCTTCAGGAAATATTACAGCATCTGTCAAAATAGGAAGTGTGTGTGTGTGTGTGTGTGTGTGTTTGTATATTAGGCTCAGTAAGAGAGTGCTATATGCAACTGAAGAAATACAGTATCAGGTATTGTACTAAATGTGTATCTATTTGATAGAGTATCAAAGATATAACACGTGTTTCTCACGCCACTATATTTGGATTAACAATGAGTGTTGCCAATTACATTTTGCACCTCGTGTTGAAGATGTCATTAACACTCCCCAACCCGTATCTGCTGACTGCGAGCTGCTGTTTGACACCGCTGGCCTCGTTTCCATCCCGAAACGACATCATGCCAAAGATTTTGAGAAACGGCTTTTGTTAAAGGGCGACAAAACACTGCATCAAATCACAGTCAGCGCCGAGTGTTTACTTTTTACTTTGCACAAATAAAATACTTTTATTTTATTCGCCCATCGAATACTAATGCTTCTTCTACTTTACGAAAAGATCGCTTTACTACTTCGACTTGTCTGATCTTTGTTTCCTTCTGTTGTGTTGATTCTAGGGCTGTCAGTCGATTAAGATATTTAATCGCGATTAATCGCACGATTGCCACGAGTTAACTCGTTTTCAATGTGATACTGCCTTCGGAAATATTTCAGAATGCTTGTATATTAGTAAATGTAGCTTGTATAGTAAATGTCGAAATGAACGGGCAAATTTAATTAATTTTATTACCTTGCGATTAATGCCTGTTTAATGTCTGTTTGACCATTTTTATTACAAATATACAATTATTTATAGGTGAAATTGAAGGTAAAAGCTTTAATGCAACAAACATTTATTTGTACTATATATATATATATATATATATATATATATATATATATATATATATATATATATATATATATATATATATATATATATATATATATATAACAAGAAAGGGGCACGGTGGCTTAGTGGTTAGCACGTTCGCCTCACACCGCCAGGGTCCGGGTTCGATTCCCGTCTCGGCCATGTGTGTGTGGAGTTTGCATGTTCTCCCCGTGTCTCAGGGGGTTTTTCTCCGGGTTCTCCGGTTTCCTCCCGCGGTCCAAAAACATGCACTGTAGGTTGATTGGCACCTTGGAAAATTGTCCCTAGTGTATGAATGTGTGTGTGATTGTGAGTGTGTGTGCCCTGCGATGGGTTGGCATTCCATCCAGGGTGTATCCTGCCTTAATGCCCATAGACGCCTGAGATAGGCACAGACTCCCCGTGACCCGAGTGAAGATCGGATATAGCGGTAGAAGATGAATGAATGAATGAGTATAAACAAGAGAAAAGTCTCAAATAAATAAATGCATACTTTGCATGTTTCTAATAGCCTAACAATAACAGATGTTATAATGATATACACTCAAAATCTCTCCCTTTAATAAAATCAAATTATTGATTATTTAATATCTATTTTACTCTGGAAATTATTTGTTTAATATTAATTTCTTGTTAATGAATTCATTGCTTGTTCATTTCAATGTGACTTTGTTTACTGGTTGCTTTTCGTAGTAAAATAAAATATGGGACGTGGCTCCTTTAAGAATTGTGTTCCGGTTGCTTTTCCATATAAACTGGTGATACGGTGTTTAGGTTATACAGAAGCGCATTGCAATTCCCTATATTGCGTTATGCAGTTCATTATAGAGGAAATAGAATTGAGTAGTTCTTCTCATGAGTCGACGGAGTCATTTGTTCTTTTGTCACATAGAGTATATACAGTACATATATATAAAATATCGGAACTATAGTGAAAGTTCACGTACAGTGATGTAATATGGACGTCTTGGAGGATCTGCATATGTAGCGTTTTATGTTTGATTGAAGCGATGAAATGAATGACTCATTCAAAAAAAAAGATTCATTCAGCATGACGCGATTCACTAAAATGATCCGAAGTACTGTTCAAGTCAAAAACTTTTAGTCAACCCATATTGGAAGTGTGACTTATAATAATAATAATAAATATATAATAATAATAATAATAATAATAATAATAATAATAATAATAATAATAATATCCTTTATTAGTCACATATACATTACAGCACAGTGAAATTCTTTCTTCGCATATCCCAGCTTGATGTTGGTAGCTGGGGTCAGAGCGCAGGGTCAGCCATGATACGGCGCCCCCTGGAGCACAGTGGGTTAAGGGTCTTGCTCAAGGACCCAAGGGCAGCAGCTTGGCCATACCGGGGCTCGAACCCGGATCTTCCGATCAGCAGCCCAGCACCTTAGAGCACTGAGCTACACCCTCCCTGATTATAATGAATTATACAGATTATATAGATTATAATGAATTATACAGTACGTTTACTCCTTCAATAAGGAGTTTCAGCTACTCTTTACACCTCGAATACAGCGTTTGTGCAATAACCATACAGACATTAACGGCCTGCAAAGGTTTGTTTGATACCGGAAAAGATCTGTGCATTGCTTTCTATCGGACGTATAAATATATGCCACTTGAATGAGTGTGTAAATAATTTAGCTCACTCTGCTGCATTGTGTTTTGCACCATGTCCAGTTCTGTATCACAAAAGATCAATCTCTCAGCAGCATGGGATATTGGGGCCAGTGTAGACGGCAGGCTCTAAATACAGTACACAGAGGTATTGCAGATTGTAAACTGCAGGACTCGAAACCTGGCCGCACCGTGTACTGTACTCTCAACTCCTCCCCGTTTTAGACGGCGTGCTGCGAGCACCTGCATAGCATTGCATGATTATTATGTTGCATAATAAATGAGTTCCTGCCTAATTTATTTTTAATTACAAGCATTAAAGATGCTTCGGTAGAAGATGTGCGTGTAAAATTCTCACCAATACTTGCTTTTTTGTCTTTTACATCGGAGGAGATGCAAAAACGAAAACACTAATGATACGCTATAGTTGTGAAAAAAAAATACAATATAAAAATAAACCTCAAATATTCATAAATGTGATGTTAGTAAGGTAAAACCAATCTATCATGGAAAGCTCGGCATGAATTGTCTGCTTCTCATCTGCATTAAAAAAATCCTGTAGCATTTCTTTATATCCGACTTTGGGTTATGAACGCGTTATGAAGGGTAGGGACCAGTTGCTAATCATGCACAATCCTAAAATCTTAAAATCTCTCGATTATATGTACGCGACATTCATTTAAGGGACATTTAGAAGTCAATTAATTTGCGATTAATCGATTAATAGAATGACCACCCAAGTAGCAATCAAACAAACAACATACATAAATTGAATTATTAACCTTCTTCGCAAACACCCAGAACCACCCTGCGATGAAATACGCGCTAACGAGCGACGTACATTTGCGCCAATCATCGCACAATTCTAAAGGCACCAAAGACGTGTTACTGCCTTCGGAATATTACAGAACGCTTGTATATTAGTAAATGTAGCTTTTATAGTAAACGTCAAAATGAAAGCGTTATTGCAAATTTATTTCATTTTTTTTTTACTTGCGATTAATGCCTGCTTATGGGCACGGGGGTTTAGTGGTTAGCACGTTCGCCTCACACCGCCAGGGTCCGGGTTCGAATCCCGTCTCGGCCATGTGTGTGTGGAGTTTGCATGTTCTTCCCGTGCCTCAGGGGTTTTTTCTCCGGGTTCTCCGGTTTCCTCCCCCGGTCCAAAAACATGCACTGTAGGTTGATTGGCACCTTGGAAAATTGTCCCTAGTGTATGAATGTGTGTGTGTGTGCGCCCTGCAATGGGTTGGCATTCCATCCAGGGTGTATCCTGCCTTAATGCCCATAGACGCCTGAGATAGACACAGACTCCCCGTGACTCTCGATTATATGTACGTGACATTAATTTAAAGGACATTTAGGAGTCAATTAATTTGTGATTAATCGTAAGTTAAATACTTTAATAGAATGACCGCCCAAGTAGCAATCAAACAAACAATGTACATGAATTGAACTATTAACTTTCATCGCAAACACCCTGAACCACGCTGCGATGAAATACGCGCTAACGAGCGGCGCGCGTTTGCGACAATTTGTAGCCTATAGTGCTTTTGCTGCCTGCACCCACCGTGTCAGTGCAATCAAGTCAAATTCAGCGTCTGAAGAAGCCTGCTTGGCATGTGGTCTAACAATCTCCTGTATTCTTCTTGCTCCCTTCAATATCTCCACAACGCTTCGCACCAGCCAGAGAGCATGCTGGGATATTGTAGCTTTTTTTTGTAAGGAACAATCCCGCTTTGCCTTGTTCAGGCTCTTCCCGGGGAAAGTGCTGCTCAGACGCTCCAGCGAAGGCTTTTTTAACCTGTGAAAAATGCCTCCAATTCGGAAGCAGTCAAATAACGGCGGCGTTCGATGCCAGCGAGGCGAATTGTTCACACTGTCAACAGAGTAAAATGAATGCCAAAGTGTCTTTCGCTGTCTGAATACACTATTAGACGCGATTATGGTTGGGGTCTGTACAGCGGTGGGCAAATTAGTAGGCGAGAAACAATTGTATTGGTAGCATGAAATGTTGCGTCCATAGTTGGCCTGAAAGACAAGCGCTTGAGATAGGAAAATACTCTACACAGATATAACACAGATATATATATATATATATATATATATATATATATATATATATATATATATATATATATATATATATACACACAATATTTTATATTTATTAGCGTTTGGGTTGTTTACCTCACACCTCCAGGTTTGGGGGTTTCAGTGTGTGTGTGGAGTAACCCTAACCCCACCCGTGCCTCAGGGCTTTTTTTCATGCATGGTAGGTTGATTGGCACCTTGTCCCTATTGTAAGTGTGATGGATAGGCGTTCCATACAGGGGTGTGTCCTGCCATGATTCCCGAAGACGCCCGAGATGGGCACAGGCTCCCCGCGACCCGAGAGAGAAGTCCGATAAAGCGGTAGAGGAATAAATGTTTTCCACAGTTTTCCCATCCAACCCCGGCATTCCGTGATTATAGTCACGGATCTTTAGAATGAAGCGAGACTGGGTTGTTCAACACTCATCCCTCTAAATAGGGATGGTGGTGGCTCAGTGGTTTAGGTGTTGGACTCTGGACCGGAAGATCGCAAGTTCAAATCCCAGCACCACCAAGCTGCCACTAGTGGTCCCTTGAGCAAGTCTGGATAAGGGTGTCTGCCAAATGCCCCAAATGTAAATGTAAATATGGAAAAATACTACACGTTTACACTTCTAACACTACAAAAACCAAAAATATACAGCTGTATACGCAGTACACAAATAAGACAACATTTCTCCAGATCCTTGGTGCTACACAAAACAACATAATATATAACATCACAACATAAAGCTTAAAGAACACAACTGAGGACTGGACTAAGTTGGCCCAGCCACATAAAGTGCATCGTTTGGCAAAATGACATTTCACCCTGCTACATTTCATCCTTTACACTGACAGCATTTGGCAGACGCCCTTATCCAGAGCGACTTATAACTGAGCAATTGAAGGTTAAGGGCCATGCTCAAGGGCCCCACTAGTGGCAGCATGGCTTGCTTTTTTTTATGGGATTTGAACCTAAAATCTTACAGTCCCGAGCCCAACGTCGTAACCTCTGAGCTGCCAACTATAGACTTTGCGGTAATGACGAGGCACTTCGCCCCCAGGCGAATAAAAACGAGTCATTGATTCTGAAAGCCTCCGAATTACCGATGTAATTACTGAAAAGCCGATGTATTCGTCGACCAAAAAACGTCATCTCTGTGTGGAGCGAAAGCCAAGACCATGGGTCCGGGTTCGATTCCCGTCTCGGCCATGTGTGTGTGGAGTTTGCATGTTCTCCCCGTGTTTTTCTTCGGGTTCTCCGGTTTCCTCCCGGTCCAAAAACATGCACGGTAGGTTGGAAACATTGTTCCTAGTGTATGAATGTGTGTGTGTGTGTGTGTGTGTGTGTGTGTGTGTGTGTGTGTGTGTGTGTGTGCCCTGCGATGGGTTGGCAATCCATACAGGGTGTATCCTGCCTTAATGCCCATAGACGCCTGAGATAGACACAGGCTCCCCGTGACCCGAGGGAAGATCGTATATATAGCTTTTTATAGAGGGAGCTCAGTGGTTAAGGGATTGGCCTCTGGACTGGGTTCAAATCCCACCACCAACCCCCCACCATGCTGCCACTAGTTGGCGCTAGAGAAAAGATCTTAACCCCCCCCCCCCCCCCCCCCCCCCCCCCCCCAGTTGCTCAGTTGCAAGTTGCCCTGGATAAGGGTCTGCCAAATGGCGTACATGTAGTTTGGACAGATTCAGTGGTGATACACGAATTAGTTTCCCTGTGATCCCAAGTGCCTTCATTATGATTATGAAGCGTTCCAGCTACGCATGGGGCCCTGAGGAAGGAGGTGTAAGAATTGATAGGATGTGGAAATATCGATAATACATAGAAAATAATAATTAAAAAAAACAAAAAGCTCACAGGTTTAAATACATCATTAGCAGTAAAACCAAAACCAAAATGGCATTTTTGCTATTTGTAAATGATTTTTTGTCAACAGGACAATAACATAATATGCAGCGGTAAAAAAGTAAATTAGTTATTGTACTTAAGAAGCTTTTTCACGTATCAGTGCTTTACTGAAGTATTTCCACTTGGAGAGACTTTAACTTTATTACAATTCAAATTGTATACAAATGAAATCAAGTCAAATATCTTATTATTTACTATTAGCTACCCCCCCCCCCCCCCCCCCCCACATACACACACACACGGCGGATAATTTATACAGGATAATTTACTGATTCTATTCATAGACTGGAATAATATTAAGAATAGAATTAAGAATAAGAGTCTGGGTGGATAAAGCAAACAGTCTTGTGACAAAAGTCTTCATAGGAACTTTATAGCCTTAATAAATCTTAATAAATCATTTGCATGCTTACGTATATTTCAAGGCGAATGCTATTGTACTTTTACTGCAGTGATATTTTACTGAGTGTATTTCTACTTAAACTGCCGTGGATTACTTCGTCCATCACCGTGAACTGTTTCGTTCACGTGATCTCAATCATGTCTTTGCAGCTTTTTAGACTTCCTGGATAAATACTATAGAATATAGAGCTAAAGAAGACGTTATAATGTCATTGGATGTTATTTATTATTTAAAAAAAATAGGAATATAAATTAAATTGATTGGTCAACAATAACTATTATGGCTATATAATTGCATTTCAATATTAACATGCACCTTAATATGTATTCATTCATTCATTCATTCATTCATCCTCTCTACCGCTTTATCCGATCTTCCCTCGAGTCACGGGGAGTCTGTGCCTATCTCAGGCGTCTATGGACATTAGGGCAGGATACACCCTGGATGGAATGCCAACCCATCGCAGGGCACACACACACACACACTCTCTCATTTCGACATACTCTAGGGACAATTTTCCAAGGTGCCAATCAACCTACCGTTCATGTTTTTGGACCGGGAGGAAACCCGGGGAACCCGGAGAGAAAAACCTTCTGAGGCACGGGGAAAACGTGCAAACTCCACACACACATGGCCAAGACGGGAATCGAACCCGGGTGTGAGGCGAACGTGCTAACCACTAAGCCACCGTGCGCCCCTACCTTAATATATATATATATATATATTTATTTTTATTTTATTCTTCATTTTAATCTTTGCTTTGGTCGTTTGGTCGTTTACCAAACAATTTCCCTATCGATCAATGAAATATAAAGGAAAATGCCTCTTTGGGAACAGTTGTCTAAGGCAATATGGACTGTATACTGCAAATCCGATTTGTGTGGTCAGATAAATAGGAAAACACTCATTCCTTTCGCTGAGAAAACACCATGATTCGTCCTTCCTGCCGGTATTCTAGTGAAGCACGCAAACGCTCAGTTACGCATCAAATTACTGCAGCCAATTAAAAAGGCTGCCAACAACAATTGCCAACAACAAGTCAAGCACAAAGATAATGGCTCCGAAAGTGCTTCAGCTCAACCAGACATATGGGAAAGTTACAAGAACGTTCTTAAAATGCCACAAAAAAAAAATAGAAACGGGAATTCTACTGGGATTCGAGCGCTGTAACAAACCGCAGCTTAAGCACGATGGGGGGTCGGAGCGCTGCAGGATCATTACAGCAACAACTTTCGAAATACAGTCACAATTCTATTGTAAGAATTGTTGACTACGCTACTGTAATCCGAGACCTCCGACTGGAAATGAGTCGTTTAGACCGTTTACAATATAACAGTTTATGCACGTTTTATTTTTGTATCCTGTAATGTAATGTAATGTAGTCACAAAAGTCACAAAACACACATTTGAAGGTTCTTTTAGGGGCATTTTTTTCATTTTTACTGAAGTAATATTTGACTTATTATGTCTCTATTTTACCTCATGTTTTTTTTTGTACTTCATTCACCATTACTGATCAGTTTCAGTTTACATAATGTTTGTATCCTGGAATAGCTGTTATTCAGCACATACACATTACAGCGCAGTGAAATTCTTTCTTCGCGTATCGCTTGGGTCAGACACGATACAGCACCCCCTGGAGCACAGAGGGTTAATAGCCTTGCTCAAGGACCCGAGTGGCGACAGCTTTTGTGATACCGGTGCTCGAACCCCCGACCTTCCGATCAGTATCCCAGCACCTTAACCCGCTGGACTGCATCCCCTCCCCATAATGCAGTGCAAAAAGGGGAAAATACATCAATGCAAATGCGTGCAGATCAGCGAGATGTATTTCTTCAGGTGACTGCGAATGTAAATGCAGCATGTGATGTGAATGTCTTTAATATCAGTGGTTCATAAAACACCAGCACTGATATAAAGAGACGAGCGAAACAAGCTCATGGTGTCAGATGAGTCATGGTACCATACCATGTCACCATCTGTGGCATGTAAAACCCAAACGGTAGGAAAAGAAGGCGTATTAATGTGATTTTTTTTGTTGTTGTTGTTAAAGCCTTATTATACAGGTGCTTCTGGAGAAATTTGAATATCGTGGAAATGCCGATTGATTTATTCAACTCAAATTGTGAAATGAATTCAACGCACACAGGCAAAAGTCTTCTTTTAATAAATAAAGTCTTCTTTTAATTGGGATGATTCTGGCTCGATTTTAACACCCACAAATCAACCAATTAGAATACTTCATAAGAGCAATAAAAAAAAAGCATTTTAGGGAAATGAGCACTGAGGGTTAATGGCCTTGCTCAAGGACCCAGCTTTGGTGATACCGGGGCTCGAACCCCCGACCTTCCGATCAGTATCCCAGCACCTTAAACCGCTGAACTGCATCCCCTTCCCATAATGCAGTGCAAAAAGGGAAAAATACATCAATGCAAATTCATGCAGATCAGTGAGATGCATCTCACATCATTTACTCAGTAATTGACAGGGGCTCCTTTCGCTTTAATTACCGCCTCGATTCGTCGTGGCATGAAGGAGATCAGTATGTGGTGCTTCTGAGGTGGGATGGAATCCCAGTTTTCTTTGACCTTCAGCTCGGATGCATTTTTCCGTCTCTTGTTTCTCCGGGCAGGTGCTTCGGAAAGGGGCAGATAAACAGGGCGGTATGGAGAAGGGCTGTTTACTGTGGCGACCCTTAACAGGAGCAGCCAAAAGAGGAAGGGAAGGAAGATTTTTGGGTGGTCCCATATCTCATCTCTGCTGAACCCCTTTGGGATGAATGTCTCCTGACCTACATCAGTACCTGTACTTTACTAATACCCTTTAGAATAGAATAGGATCGCCTTTATGTGTCACATGTACATTATAGCGCAGGGTCATCCATGATACGGCGCCCCTGGAGCACAGAAGGTTAAGGGTCTTGCTCAAGCACCCAAGGGTGGCAGCTTGGCCATACCTGACCTTAGACAACAAAATCTACACCCTCCAAATGTCCACAAGAACCTATAGAGCAATGGTGTCTAATCGTTTTCCATTAAAGTGGAGGCATTGAGGTGAAAAGTCTGTGGAGCTGCTGAGGTGGTACTGCTTGGAGGCCCAGGATTCTTTGACCGTGGCCTTCAGCTTCTCTGCATTTTTTTGGGTCTTTTGTTTCTCATTTTTGTCTTGACAAGAGATTCTCTATAGGGTTCGAGTCTGGTGAGTTTGCTGGCCAGTCGAGCACACCACCACCATGGTCATTTAACCAACTTTTGGTGCTTTTGGTGTGGGCAGGTTCCAACTTTTGCTGCAAAATCAAATCATCACCTTTAAAAGCTGGTCAGCAGAAGAAAGCATGAAGTGCTCAAAAATGTCTTGAGAAACGGTGCAGTGACTTTGGTCTTCACCACAAACACCAGAAGACGTTGCACCCCAGATAATCACAGACACTGGACCTCAAGAAACTGGGGCTATGATCTTCTCCACCCCTCCTCTCTAGGACCTTCCCTCAGACTCAACGACCTTCCCTCAGACTCAACGACCTTCCCTCAGACTCGAGGACCTTCCCTCAGACTCTAGGACCTTCCCTCAGACTCTAGGACCTTCCCTCAGACTCTAGGACCTTCCCTCAGACTCAATGATCTTCCCTCAGACTCAAGGACCTTCCGTCAGACTCTAGGTCCTTCCCTCAGAGTCTAGGACATCAAGTCTGAGGGAAGGTCCTCGAGTCTGAGAAGGTCCTCAGACTCGAGGACCTTCCCTCAGACTCGGGGACCTTCCCTCAGACTCGGGGACCTTCCCTCAGACTCGGGGACCTTCCCTCAGACTCGGGGACCTTCCCTCAGACTCTAGGACATTCCCTCAGACTCAAGGACCTTCCCCCAGATCATCACAGACACTGGACCTCAAGAAACTGGGGCTATGATCTTCTCCACCCCTTCCCTCAGACTCTAGGACCTTCCCTCAGACTCTAGGACCTTCCCTCAGACTCTAGGACCCTCCCTCAGACTCTAGGACCGTCCCTCAGACTCTAGGACCTTCCCTCAGACTCTATGACCTTCCCTCAGACTCTCGGTCCTTCCCTCAGACTCTAGGACCTTCCCTCAGACTCTATGACCTTCCCTCAGACTCTATGACCTTCCCTCAGACTCTAGGACCTTCCCTCAGACTCTATGACCTTCCCTCAGACTCTCAGACTCTAGACCTTCCCTCAGACTCTAGGACCTTCCCTCAGACTCTAGGACCTTCCCTCAGACTCTGGGACCTTCCCTCAGACTCTAGGTCCTTCCCTCAGAGTCTAGGACCTTGAGTCTGAGGGAAGGTCCTCAGACTGGACCTTCCCTCAGACTCTAGGACCTTCCCCCAGACTCAGACTCCCTCAGACTCGAGGACCTTCCCTCAGACTCTATGACCTCCCTCAGACTCGGGACCTTCTCAGACTCAGACTCTAGGACCTTCCCTCAGACTCAAGGACCTTCCCTCAGATTCTAGGACCTTCCCTCAGACTCTAGGACCTTCCGTCAGACTCGAGGACCTTCCCTCAGACTCGAGGACCTTCCCTCAGACTCTAGGACCTTCCCTCAGACTCTAGGACCTTCCCTCAGACTCGGGGACCTTCCCTCAGACTCGGGGACCTTCCCTCAGACTCGGGGACCTTCCCTCAGACTCTAGGACCTTCACCTCAGACTCTAGCACCTTCCCTCAGACTTGGGGACCTCCCCTCAGACTCTAGGTCCTTCCCTCAGACTCTAGGTCCTTCCCTCAGACTCTAGGTCCTTCCCTCAGACTCTAGGTCCTTGGATTCCGAATGAAATATGAAGCTTCTTCTCATCTGAAAAAAGGACTTCATACCAAGGTCCCGTTCTTCTCCTGCTTAGTCCAGGTAAGACGCCTCCGACGTTGTCTGTGGTTCAGGAGCGGCTTAACGAGAGGAATATGACAACTGTAGACAAATCCCTTGACACGTCTGTGTGTGGTAGCTCTTGATGCCGTGACCCCCAGCCTCAGTCCATATTCCTTGTGAAGTTCCGGTTCTCTCAGTTGGTTGTGCATCTTTTTCTTCCACACTTTTTCCTTCCAGCGAACTTTCTGTGCGCATGTTTGGATAAAGCACAGCTTCTTAGGCAATGAATGTTTATGGTTTATCCTCCATGTGAATGGGGGTCAATGATTGTCTTCTGGAAAAACTGTCACATCAGCAGTCTGTCCCCATGATTGTGACCATTTTGAAGGCTCAGGAAACCTTTGCAGATGTTTTGAGTTGATTAGCGGTCATCTTATTTGTATTTTTTGTTAAATGTGAGCCATCACAATTAAATACAACCAAAGACTTAAACTACTTCA
>JACRUU010000007.1:7708170-7713170 GCA_030449085.1 Kryptopterus vitreolus
ATGTAATGAAATTTAGAATGCATTTCGCCAGTGGCCCGTCAGGTGAACGCAGCCTGGAGAGAGTAAACAGGAAGCAGCGTGACTCAGTACACTGAACCCAGAGCGAAGTGTTAGGGATCAGCTGGTGCTACGGGGGCTAGTTCGCCATGCGCCATAACCGTTTATCATTTCCATGCGGCTAGATGAATACACCAATTACGTTACACTCCGTTTACTGCACTAGAAGGCCAAGCAGGCTTGTTTGTGTCTCCGCACTTGTACTCATGATGCTCTCGGCCTATGATAAATTGTTGTTTTAGCCCGCGGTTCTTTTGGCACCCCTTTTTGAAAACGCACAATGCTCCATGCACATGTCCTCCAGCGATCTCCTGACCCCGCCCTCCAGCTGTTTGCCGCCTCCAGCTGATCTGACCTCTATCCGGTGAAACCCAATGACATCAGAAAGTGTGTAAATAAACAAAGGTTCATGGACCCCTGACCATTGAAATATGACTTTTACACACATGTGGACCTCGACTGCTGATAGATTACCATAGACAAGATGTCCCAAATTTCCTGGAGGGTTCTTTGTGCTCTTTCAGGAAGAAGTATTGATGCGTGTGAGGAGGCTCGTGGTGTTAAACACAATTTCTATTAATTATTTATTACTTTAAACTTTAATAACACCATGATTCAGTTTCAGGAAGCTAACTACATGAAGCATAACTCTATCTGTCTGTCTGTCTGTCTGTCTGTCTGTCTATCTATCTCTATCTATCTATCTATCTATCTATATCTATCTGTCTGTCTGTCTGTCTGTCTGTCTGTCTGTCTGTCTATCTATCTATCTATCCGTCCGTCTGTCTGCCTATATATTTGTTTGTCGGTCTATCTATCAGTCAGTCAGTCAGTCAGTCAGTCTGTCTGTCTGTCTGCCTGTCTGTCGATATATTTGTCTGTCGGTCTATCTGTCTGTCTCTATCCATCTATCTATCTGTCTGTCTGTCTTTCTTATTGTCTTATATATTTGTCTGGGCTGTCTGTCTGTCTATCTCTCTATCTATCTATCTGTCTGTCTGTCTGTCTGTCTGTCAGTTAGTCAGTGAGTCAGTCAGTCTGTCTGTCTGTCTGTCTATATATTGTCTGTCTCTGTCTATCTGTCTGTCTGTCTGTCTGTCTGTCAGTCTGTCTCTCTTTCTTTTTTATCTATATATCCATTAATCCATCTATCGTGTAAAGAAAGGGTGATCGATACGACCACTCGCATGTAGCCCTCGCTCGCATCTAAGCGGATTATCGCTGGTGAACACGATCGCCGCAGCTACGCGACTCAGTGTGCGGGTGAGTTGCGAGGCAAAGACGACCGCTCGACTTTTCTCTGTGTTTGATTTCATGTTTGACTATTCCCCCCGGCCAAACACGCCGGCGCCAACAACATCGAGGAGAAGGCGAGTCTGGGCCGGAACGAACGAAAGCACTGGGATTTCCCCGATGTTCCCTCACAACATCTACAAGGAGCATAAAAACGCAGGTGTGTGTATTCCAGCTATTTTTAGATCGTATCTTTTTGGCAAAAAACAACAACAACAAAAAAAAAAACATGACAAATAAGTACAAAGGTGCAAAGATACACCCAATATAAGGGCGGCCCAAATGCTGCCTTCAAAGCGGAATGAGACCCTCGGGTCATCGCCTCCGGGAACGCAATTAGCGTTAGTAAGCTCGGCTTGCTGCGCTTGTTTGGGGAACGCCAACGTTTCGCCGGTGATCAAACATTTCTTCTCGACACACCCGTACACCTACATAGACGCGTCTCAAAATAACGATCTAGTACTGAGAGAACTGGTGTGGAGGGTGGACGGCTGCTAATGGAGTGTCTTGGTGTGTGTGTGTGTGTGTGTGTGAGAGAGAGAGAGAGAGAGAGAGAGAGAGAGAGAGAGAGAGAGAGAGAGAGAGAGAGAGACACGACACCACAACAGAAGTGCACACAAACAGGAACAGATCCGTTGTGATCCAGCGCTGGGCGTACTGATGATGATGATGTGTTGAGAGCCGTGATAGATAGATAGATAGATAGATAGATAGATAGATAGATAGATAGATAGATAGATAGATAGATAGATAGATAGATAGATAGATAGATAGATCAGATAGACAGACAGACAGATTGATAAAAGTGTATAGACAGACAGATAGACGCGTCTCAAAATAACGATCTATTACTGAGAGAACTGGTGTGGAGGGTGGACGGCTGCTAATGGAGCGTCTTGGTGTGTGTGTGTGAGAGAGAGAGAGAGAGAGAGAGAGAGAGATAGAGAGATGACACCACAACAGAAGTGCACACAAACAGGAACAGATCCGTTGTGATCCAGCGCTGGGCGTACGTGACGTCTGATGATGATAATGTGTTGAGAGCCGTGAGCTTTCTTACGCGGCTACACGCAGTTCTGATTTACACTCATGATGATTTGCATATGGTATATCTGCTGTTTTCTGATACATTGCTGTGGTAAACAAACAAAACGACAGAATGAACAGTATCTCTAACCTTGTGGCAGAATCCAGTGCAGTTTACAGTTACCTCGTTTCTACAAGGCAGCATTAACGGGCTCGCAGGGGGATTTTAGTGCGGGGATTTGAAACCGCAACCTTCTGACAAGAACTTAAACCGTACAGCATATTAGCATACATAGCTTATAGCATATCCAGTGTGCTACAAGTACTCTTCTAACTAGTGATCAACACACACATCTATCTGTCTATCTGTCTGTCTATACACTTTTATCAATCTGTCTGTCTATCTATCTATCTGTCTATCTATCTATCTATCTATCTGTCTGTCATCTAGTCTATCTGTCTATCTATCTCTATCTATCTATATATCTATCTATCTGTCTATCTGTCTGTCGTCTATTTCTTGTCTGTTGTCTGTCTGTCTGTCTGTCTATCTATCTATCTATCTATCTATCTATCTATCTATCTATCTATCTGTCTGTCTGTCTATACACTTTTATCAATCTGTCCGTCTATCTATCTATCTATCTATCTATCTATCTATCTATCTATCTATCTGTCTATCTGTCTGTCTATACACTTTTATCAATCTGTCCGTCTGTCTGTCTATCTATCTATCTATCTACATCCATCCATCCATCCATCCATCCATCCATCTATCTACCTTTTATCAATCTGTCTGTCTGTCTGTCTATACACTTTTATCAATCTGTCTGTCTGCCTGTGTCTGTCTCATGCCTCTGTCTGTATGTCTGTCTGTCTGTCTCTGTCTGTCTGTCTGTCTATACACTTTTATCATCAATCTGTCTATCTGTTCTATCTATCTATCTATCTGTATGTCTGTCTATCTATTTGTATCTATCTAGTCTGTCTATCTATCTATCTATCTATCTGTATATCTATCTATCTATCTATCTATCTATCTATCTATCTATCTATCTATCTATCTATCTATTTTTATATATCTATCAATCTATCAATCTATCAATCTATCAGTCTACAAACACATCTGTCTATCTATCTATCTATCTATCTATCTATCTATCTATCTATCTATCTATCTATCTATCTATCTATCTATCTATCTATCTATCTGTCTTTCTGTCTGTCTGTCTGTCTGTCTGTCTGTACACTTTTATTATTTATCTATCGTCTACTAAACAATATCATCTATCTGTATCTATCTATCCTATCTATTTATCTATCTATCTATCTATCCATCTATCTACCTACCTACCTACCTAGACCAAAAATGTCTCGCTGACCCTGACGACCCTCCATGGTGAAAAACATCAGGGAATCAGTTGTTCTGTTTCCCCCCCAATAATAATTACACTTTTTTTTCATCATCCACTTCATCCACTTTTCATCATTCACATCATTTCACTTATCCACATATTCCTGATATATATACACACACACACACACACACACACACACACACACACACACACACACACACACACACACACACACACACACACACACACACACACACACACACACACACACCCCCACACCACACACCCACCGCACACATATATATATATATATATATATCACTTTATTTTTCCCAGGAATATGTGGATAAGTGGAGATAGATATATACTTATCCACATATTCCTGGGAAAAATAAAGTGCTACCATAAATAACATACCATGTGACCTACAACATCTGGATCCACCACTGAAGCCACACAATAGTACGTAAGGTGTGATGCCTGATAAAGAAATGTTATTCTGCTTTCAGGTCCCTGCCATCTCATCTGCTGCTAAATAAAAATGCAGAGCGGCGCTTAATCTGTAAGACAGTAAAGTGAAGTGTGTTCTTAATCCACTTATTGATAGACACTCAGGCACAACACAGCCGACAGCCTTCTGCAATGTGTCAGATACCAAAATCCAGTCAGGACGGGAGAGAAAACATTTCACACAGTCGTGAAAATCGTATTCAAGCAAATAAATAAATAAATAAATAAAAAGAGTGAATAAAAATAAAACCTACATGTGAAATTGCACTAATGAGAATGACTGGCTTTTATACAAAATACACAACTCCAGTCTACATAACAACTACAGACAGACAGACGGACAGACGGACGGACAGACAGACAGGTGTATTTCAAGGCAGATAGATAGATAGATAGATAGATAGATAGATAGATAGATAGATAGATAGATAGATAGATAGATAGATAGATAGACAGATAGACGATAGATAGATAGATAGATAGATAGATAGATAGATCAGATAGATAGATAGATAGATAGATAGATAGATAGATAGATAGATAGATAGATAGATAGAAGACAGACAGATAGATAGATAGATAGATAGATAGATAGATAGATAGATAGATAGATAGATAGATAGATAGATAGATAGATAGATAGATAGATAGATAGATAGATAGATAGATAGATAGATAGATAGATAGATAGATAGATAGGTATATTTGAAGGCAGACAGACAGATAGATAGATAGATAGATAGATAGATAGATAGA